>PVKH010003972.1:0-24078 GCA_004027955.1 Chaetophractus vellerosus
TGGACAAATTCACACTCCAGTGAAAACGATCAGCATAAGAATCCTTCTGAGAGAAGGTTTTTGCATAGCTCTGAGCCACTGGAAAGAGGTTTGAAGTCACCACATTAGGTGTGAGAAAGGAGCAAAAAGGCAAGGTGGGATAACTGAGTATAAAATCTTTCTACTCTACAAGTTGGCTTAGTAAGACATAACATCTAAAATGTATTATTTTGAAATGGTGCCCTTGAGAAACCTCTGTGCTTACTCATAGCTAATATTTTAATGCAAACAATATATATAATTCATGGTCATTAAGACTATTAAAATGTTTTGGCAGAGGATTCTGACCACTGATTCTCAAGAGTCAGGAAATGCATTGGCCTATTCAGTCCTTTGGAAACAGATAGGAGAGGAAGGAGCATTGCCCCTTTTTTGAGAGGGGTAGTTGGCTAATATTGCATTTGAATCTGAGGCAGACTTTGTTGGTTGCCTTCTTAGCAGCTGTTCCACCTTCTTCTACTCTGGAAGAGCCTCAGTTTTGTTCCGATATCCATTTATCTCCTTCCCTCTATGTGCTCAGAATTTTGAGTGGACCAAGATAAATAGGATGCTATCATCCTCCCTTCCAGTTACTGGTGAACGTGTAACCTAGTTTAAGCTAATATGGTGTCTTAGTTTCCTGACCACTATGAAAACATCACACGATGGGTTGGCTTAACAATGGGAATTTATTGGCTCACAGTTTCAGAGGCTAGAAGGCTTGATTCCTCCCTGAGTTGGTAGCCTTCCTGCTGATACTTGGCTTTCCTGTCACATGGCGATATCCTCTCCTTTCTCTTTGGGGTTCCTATTACTTCTACTTCCTGTTCCTCTCCATTACTTTCTCTCTGTAAATCCTCCATTAATGGGATTAAGACCCATCCTAATTCAGTCAGCCTCATCTTAACTAAAAATAACATCTTCAAAAGGTCCAATTTACAATGGGTTCACGCACAGGAATGAGATTAAGATTAAGAAAATGCTTTTCTGAGATATATAATTCAACCTACCATATGTGGCATAAGAAGAAATATGTTGGGAGCTTCTGGTAAAGGTTTCTTCACTGCTAAATAGAGACACTATTTAGAATATGATTCTGTTTCACCCACTGGACATTGTCGTATCTTCAACAGAGAGATGAATCTGCCATTTTGTAATTAAAAATGGACTCAACCTGAGGGTATTACATTAGTGGGGGGCATGACAAGAAAAAGATAGAAGAAACCTTGTCTTATATCACTTCACTAAGTTACATAATTAACCAAACCAGAACCCACTCTCCTTTTGTTTTTATTTCTTCTGTTAAGATTATGTCCTTATTATCAAAGTTATTTCTGTTACCTGCAACCAACACCATGTTATGTGATATAAAAATCAAAGGGAAGAATCACACATACTAATTCATTGTTAAATACGAGAAGATACAAAACCAAGGTTTATTCATTGAACTTCAAACTGAAATTTCTTTATTCCTAATTCCCATACCCAAATGAGGAAATACGTTGGAAAGATGTTTGCAGCTGCTGAATGACTCAGCCCTTCAAGTTTCCTGTCTGGAATTATGTGCTTCTCTGTGTACCTCTCATCAAATCTTCACCTCAGAGCATAAGTATATACATCCAACAGATATTTATTAGACACTCATTCATGAAACTAGGGACCATAGGGAATATGGTAGAGGTCTAGGACATGGTTTCTGACTTGAGGAGGCTGACCATCCTGTTAAGAGAATATGTCATGAATAAATGAAAAGTTAAAATACAAGAAAACAATGCCACAAGTAGTTTTCACCATAAAACTAATGGTGAAATAAATGGTGTCAAAAATAAATCCCACAAGCAGAAAAGGGGGGGAAATCAGCATTATCAAGAGGACCAGGTAGAGATGATGGTGTGTTTACTAGGCTTATTGCACAAGTAGAATATGTGGAATCATAAAATAGAAGGAAAGGCTATTCAGTGTTAATTTTAAATCTGCACAGTATCATGTTGAATTGAGCAAGGTATGTCCAGAGAATGTAAAACAGAAGAATGATGTAAAGGAAGAATCATTGATAAGGGGATTATACAAGTTTAAACTGACTGTGAGTCCTGTATTTTCCTTGATCAGGGAAATAAAATGGTGAAATCAGTCTTCTTAAAAGACAAATCTGGTATCCGTTTGCAGAATTGGAAGAACTGGAGGCAGGAGGCCAGTTAGTAGACTGTTGCCATAATCTGTTCTCATGAGAAACAAGCTATACTCATAATTCATATTGGCAAGTAAGTAAGGTTGTCATTAAATAGAACCAAATTTACTTGACTGAGATTGGCATTTCGGTAAAAGAAGAGAACCCAGTGCAAGGTATTTGGTAACATATAGGTTAATAAACAGGATATTGATTGGTTTTTCTCTTTCAGAAAGTATAGTTATTGTGATGTATAAGTGGAACTTTATGCTCAGTGCAGGAACTTCCAACTGATACAAAGAAAGAAATGTAGATCAATGGCAGACAGTCCCTCATTTCATGGTTGCTATTAATTTTGAGATTGTAGGATCTGCCCCAAGTAGTTGATGGAAATGGTGCTCCAATGTTCCATACCACAACAAAAATAACCTTCATTAAGCAAGTAGGAAAACAAATATGTCACTCTTTAATTATGAGATTCATTTATTCTGCCTTTAAGTATACAGTCTTTAATTATGAGATTCATTTATTCATTCAAGCATTTATTTATTCGTTTACACTTGTATTCAACAAATATTTACTGAGTGCCTCTTCTGCACTAGATGTTAGATGCATATTACTAGAAATACTTAAAAAGAGGAACACAAAGTCTCTGCTTCCCTAGGATTCAGTGTGTAGTTGAAGAAGGACTGCACAAGTCCAGAGTATTCCCAACTCATTCATAAAACATCCCCAAATTATATTCAAATGTTGCTTGTATGCATCTTTTAAACTTTTTTTTCTAGGAAAGGGTCAAGTATTTTTCATCACTTTCTCAAAGGATCTATGACCACAAACAATTTGTTATAAAAGTTAATGATAAATCTGGGTCATTCTTCATCATAACCATGTATAAATCCTAATGCTCCATCAACTTTAAAATGATTTATATATCTTCCTATTTAGGTTTTCAGCATATGGTATCTTCTGGGAAATTGAATTCTACAAGGATGCTGTTTATTATAGAAATAAATTATTTCCACTTTTTTGAACAAAAATCCTTCAAGCACCAAACTATATCCACAACTTCTAGCATTACAGGATCAGCTTTTAGCCTTGCTGTAAGACAATGCTTCTCAAATTATCTGTGAGGGAAGACCAGACCAGGTGTTGTTTGTGTTTCCCCCTCCATTTAGTTGCAGAGTGATACTGTTGTAAAATTATTTTTTAAGTGTTGTGGCAATGTCAAATTTCTGTAAAAATGTCTAAAGGCATATTATCAATTTTTGTACTTATCAGATATCAGTAAAAAATTGTTCATAGATGGGCACCAGTGTTTGAACCACATCTTGAGCAGCACTGGTATAGGGATATGGAGGTAGACTATATTGCCTTCTGAGGACACATTTGCATTGTGTAAATAAGTTTGTGAAAATTGAAATGCTGGGAAGTGGATGTGGCTCAAGCAATTGGGCTCCCACCTACCACATGGGAGGTCCCTGGTTCGGTTCCCTAGTGCCTCCTAAATAAGACAGCAAGCTGACATGATGGGTAGATGCAGCGAGCTGATTCAACAAGATGAGCCAACAAGAGACACAAGAGGAAAAAAAATGAGAAACACAACAAAACAGGGATGGAGGTGGCTCTAGCTATTGGGCACCTCCCTCCCACATCGGAGGTCCTGGGTTCAGTTCCCAGTGCCTCTTAAAGAAACAAGGAAAACGAAGAGACACAGCAGGTGCAAACAACGAGGGGGTGGGGAGAAATAAAAATAAATCTTTTTTTAAATTGAAATGCTTAGACACGATTCAAAGAAATTATTTTATTGTTGAAAACTCAGTCCCATGAAGATAAAAGGAATGCGGGGCAAGTTCCCAGCCTCATCTCATTGTGCTAATGGAATCATCAAATTGCCACCTGATTAGATGACAGGACTTGTAAGAATAATGAACTAAAAAAAAGTTATTTTGCTTCCCTATCTCCTGAAATATTATGATGATGGAGAGTTGTTTTCTTTATTCATGCATAAGATCAACTATCACCCTATTTACAGCCTTCATTTTATAAACTTTCTTTTAAGAATAGGGATCTTAATACAACCCTCCTTCAAATATGTATTATTCAATCCTTATGTAATGATCTGTGCCTATACAAGAGTGTATGAAAAATGGAGCCAGATTTTAAGGTGCTTCCTTATTCAAGCAAGAGCAAGAATATCAAATCAAATACAACAAAAGACATTGCAGGACAGGCATCTTATGAGACATACCAAAAACAAGAACTAAAGTTGTTCAGGGGAAGAAGAAATCACTTTTTTCTAGGATGAAGGCTAATTTTTAAATTTTCAGTTTGTTTTGTTTTGCTTCATTATTATGTTTTCCTGTGACTTTTAATATTTTGGGGGAGATAATCTTATTTTTTGAATCTTAAGTTACACATATTTATGCAATATTTAGAAACTATACTCAGATATGTTTCTGGGCAGAGGTCCTGAGATTGAGGATGCTAAAATGAAGAGATAACTAGAGGGTTAGCTCTTGGAGGAGTTTTGGTTGGACATATATTTTTTAAGGCATCTACCTTATACATGGCTGGAAGAAAGAGCCATAAAACAAGTTGTCTTAAAGTGAGGTGAAGATTAGAGGAAATAAGAGAGATCACACCAATTTTACTGTGTAAATATACAAGATTGAGAAATATCATACTCAATTTTCATAGAACAGTGAAACTGATAATCTGAAAGGGACATGAATAGAGTGAAATGGGAAGGTGAGGAAAGTAGGGACATTTTACAGTGACTATGCTGGTAAATGACCAAGATTGAATAATTGATTTTCGTTGAGAACTCAGCTAAAGCCAAACAACACCGTTCCATTCTTGGAGTGATCCATATTAGGAAAATTCCCTGAATTGATTATGGGAGATTCCCTGAGTCATCTTTGGTGTTCCCGAGGTAATTGAAACATTTTGCTACTGATGAATATGGAAAAAAAATATGTCTGCAGTCTTCTTCCAAATAAGCATACAATATGATTACATAAGTATAGGAAATGACTCAGAGTTTGTGTCTCTGAGACTAAAAATCTTGGGTTTTAAAATAGTTTAACTTTTTGATTAGATGTTATTAAAGATTGACCTAGATTCCTGTGTGATGATAATCAGTTTATTGAAAACTATCATCTACTGGATAAAAATAAAAATAAAAATAAAAATAAAAATACAGTTATCTGATCAAATTTTATTATAGCTTAACTATTTATAACATGGTGAGTAGGTAGCTCACTCCTTCAGCACCAAGTCCACAGTTCCAACTGCCTACGGGCAAACTGCAACCTGGACATCTGACCCACCCTTCAAACAAAAGAGGTAACACAAAATTAACTACTTATCTTCCCTCCTACAGCTCCTCTGCCTCTTGTGTTCTCAAATTTTGTTGATGTCATTCGTGTTCTAGGCAATCGAGCTTGAAGTCTTAGAATCATTCTCTACTGTTTCTTCTGTCATGACATTCCTAGGCAATAAACTGTCCATTTCTATTTATTTTACAATGATAATAATGAAAGAGGTAATTTTTCTTGAGCACTTACTTTGAGCTTGGTTCTATGCATGTATTGTTTCATTAAGTCCTCATGCAAATCTGTAAGTGGTACCTTTATTACCCTCATTTTATAAATGAGGAAAGTAAAGCTTAGAGTAATTAAGTAACTTGTCCAAATCCAAGTAGCTAGTAAGCCAGCTGGAGAGATGTAATAAGAATTTTTGCTCTTACCACTACATTGTATTCCTTCACCTCCTTTCCATTCAATTGCATTCTCCTCATTCACTAATTTATCACTTTTTTATCCCTCTAAGCTCTCTCACATACTGCTGCCTAGCTGTATTTCTACCCCACAGCTCTAAGCCATTTCCTTATTCCAATATTATCAATGTTTTCCCATTGTCTAATAAAAGCAATCCAAATTTTTATAGCATAAAGTTTAAAACCTTGCATACTATGGTTCCAATTTATCTTTCCAGTCTTATTTTTCTCCTTTTCCAGTCATACAACCAATACTCCTGCCAAATTAATGATTTCGCTTCCCTCAGAGGACCTCTGTATGTGCAAAAGATGGGGGTGTAATGTGTTTGGGGAAAGGGTGAATCATATACACAGGGTAATATAGTGCAGAATAGGCTAAAAAGAGGGGTTGTGGCCTGTATTAGTCAGCCAAAAGGGGTGCTGATATAAAGTACCAGAAATCTGTTGGCTTTTATAAAGGGTATTTATTTGGGTTAAAAGCTTAGAGTTTCAGGCCCTAAAGAGTCCAACTCAAGGTACCATAAGAGGTACTTCCTTACCCATTGTCTGTTGCTATGTTTTGAAGCAAGATGGCTGCTGATATCTGCAAGGGTTCAGCCTTCCTCTTTCCTCTTAAGGCTCCATGGGCCCAGCTTCTTCTGATCTCAGCTGTAGGCTGGAAGACTCATTTCTTTCTGGGCTCAGCTACTCAGGTCTCTTCATAAGGTCAGCTGTAAACTATCAGGTAATTGGCTCATCTCTCTTCGCAGGGCCTCAGGATCAAAGCTCTTCTCTTCCCTATCTACGGAGCTCTCTATTCCTCTGCGTGTCTCTTTCTCTGTGTTCTTGATTGAGTATCCATTTATATAGCCCACAAAGGGGATGGGGACTCAAACTGAGTCACCCTAATGATGTGGTCGAATCAAAACCCTAATCTTGATTTAATCAGGTAAACATAAAGCCTTTGAATACCCTTTGATAAAGGGTATCAAGCCCAGAAGAACAGACCAGTTTACAAACAAAACTAATATCTCTTTTTGGAATTCATAAATACTATCAAACTGCCACATGGCCAGATTGCAAAGGAACTTGAACCTCAGGCAAATAAGTTTGATAGTTATCCTGGAGTAGCCAGGATTGGGATGAGAGTGGAGTAGGGGAAGTGTGAGCATGCCCGGGCACATCCTCTATTCTCACAATGTTTGTTTTTGTTTTTTGTTTTGTATATCATGTCTAGAGAAACAAGCTATCTTTGTTCATTTTTGTTTATATGTGCATGATTATGAAAACCAGGATTTAGCAAGGTCAGATTGGTTTGCTTCAGATAACTCAATGGTCAATGTTGACTGCACAACAGTCTTCATCCAAAGTATGTGTTTTTCCTCAAGATTTTAAGAAATATCAGTGTAGTAGGAAATGTCAAAAAGAACTTTAAAGAAAAGCTAATTTTATAAAAGCGTTCCAAAATGATAAAACAGTAATAGAGATTTACCCAGAATTAATTGTTTTGATGAAATACGATGGACAAGTCAACATGTTATGGGGCATGCAATATGATAGTGGATTATTGCCAGTCATTTCATTAATTAATTTGGAAATTTCTATTAAAATTTTCTCGCTTTTCAAAGATATTTTTGATCAATCTAAGAATTTATTCTTTCAACTTTCTAAAAAAAGTCAGTCAGAATATAACTATTTTTGCACATATTGTTATTTTATATATGATGTAAAGTCAAAACACATATGTTAAAATATTTCTATTAATTGATTAATAAGTAGCCTTACATTTATATCGTAATTAATGTACCATGGTTTTTACTTTTACATTTTATAAAAAGAAGTTCATTAGTAGGTTTCATTAAAAAGAACATTTTTCAAAGCATCAAATAGGTTCATTGGGTGATTTAGAAAATAATTTACATATGTTACATGACAGTGTTCCCTATCTTGCAGTCCTTGCATGTGACAAAAGGACTGAAGCCAGAAGTGCATGTATTTGGAAGACTGAGAATTCGATGGGCATGACATTTTCTAGCCAGATAAAAATACACATGCATATGTCTGTATGAGTCATTGCACACAACTCAAAATTGCTGGAGTGTGGGTGTAGCTATGAATATTACTGCACAATGTAGTTTTCAAAGAAGAAAACATATTTGGCAGCTTCCAATCTTCCTGGATAAGTTTAGATTAATTGAAATTTTAGTTAATAAAATGTGCAACTAGAAATGCATTAAAGGCATATCATGTGCTTATAGGACAAATGAGCAAGAATGGCTACTACAAAACCAAGGTGATTGCTGCTCTATAAATGCACATATTTCACTTGTTTGCCTGACTACATTTTAACTGACTCAGGCCATGTCTCAGCAGGTAAACTGAAATAGGCAATTGAATTTTTGGTCTGTACTTCAACTTCATTGTATTTCAGATCCAAACTGTGAGAACCTGAATTTTCCAAAGAATTGTTTGATTTGGTTTGGTTTGGTTTGGTTTGGTTTGGTGTCCAAAGAATTTATTTTCAATATCAAACATCTCTTTGTAAGTTCTATTTGCTATTACTTGCTATTGAGTCAGGTTCTAATAGATAAGAAAAAATAATAAAGACAGCTTTCATAGCTTCCTTTTTGAGTATTTTCTTCTGCCAGGTACAGTGATAAGTGACTTTACATGCACTATCTCTTTTAAACCTAAAAAAAAAAAAAACATAAGCAGTTGTTACTATTATTCTCCTTTTTTTTTTTTTAGATAAAATAAAATCAAAATAGTAGAAAGCATGCCACAAAGCTAGTAAATGACATAGGCAGGATTCAGTCCCATGTTTGTTTGATGCCAGATCCTTGCTCTAAACTGGTGCATTATTCAGCATCTCTAAGAAAGGATTGTTTCAATTTAACAAAGGCTATGGGGTATTATTATGAATTAAAATACAAATGCAAGGAATGGTAGGTACAAAGGCATGTCCATATGTGTTCAAATATGTAGGTGAAATGGTTAACATGAAAACAATGATATATTTATATACATGTAGTTAATTCACCGCATATTTCTATTTTGTAGGAATCAGATAATCCACTCAACTGTCCATGTAGCAAAACCAAAATGATTGTTTCTTTTTACTCATCCCAACAGAGCTATATACAGAAGTTATGTGGGAGGCTTGTTGTTGGAAAGGTTATAAATCGACTAATTATTATCTGTAACAAGCCCAGTGCATGCATTTTTATCTTGTAAATCACTTCATAGAAATTTATAAACATTGGGTGGTTAGTAAAGTTTAAGTTTAGCTAGACTGATAGTTAATAAACTCACTTCATGACACCATGGCTATGGTGGAGAAGAAAATAGGACAATGTTATAGGAAAAAAAAAAGTACGTGGTTCATTTCTGGGCTTCTTAAAGGTTTCTGGCAGTCACTGCAGCATTTATTACTGCTATTGATTATGAAATTGGCGTTGCAAACCATAAAAGTTTTTGTTTTTTGTTTTTTGTTTTTTTGTTTTTTGTTTTTTTTTTTTTGCTTGCCCTGCCATCTGTTTTATTGACTTAAGGCAAAAGTGAGCTTCAATCAGCAGATACTCACTGTGCATATCGAACAAAGCAAAACACACAACAAGCAAGTAGCATTACTTTTCTCTCTAATATTATCTGTGCTCTGCTAACCTAGCCTCAAAGGCTTCATTCTCGAACTCATAACAGTCTGGATGTTTGCAACCTGAAAACTCTGGTTTACATTGCTCTCACCCCTCCTGACTTCTGATAGGTCTATTTATCTAAATAATACATTTGACATTTACCATTAGTCTGACTTGAATTTTCCAATTGCTTCACAAGTGTACTTCTTTCCCCAGATAGCATATATACTCTAAATGTCAAATACAGACATCTTAAGGGCAGGATGTGTCATATTAAGTTATTTATTCATGTATGCAAACATTTTTCATTCATTCAAAAAGTATGTATTATCAGGAAATTACTCAACTCCACCACAGACTAGCTGTAATATCTGATGTTTATAACCTAGGAAAAGTTACTTAATCATCTTGAGCTTCAATTTTCTCATCTCTACAATGTGGATAATAGCATTATAGTGAAAATTAAATAAGAAAATGTCTGGAAGGTATCTAACAGATGCCCTGGAAAATCTTCAGTGTGTGGAGGTTCCTACGTTTCCTTGAGTAAGGCCTTGATAAATGCTGAATTAGATGTTACCAACTGGTTAATAACACCTTTACAATGGTCAAATAAAATTCTGTTTACACATAGACACTCATTTCTCTAGCTCTGTAATTAAACTGGGCTTTAAAAATGAAAATAAGTTGTGTTCATCTGATATATTTAGGAAAATATATGAAATTCACTGGAGAAAGTACTTTTGGAAAGGGAGAGGAAAACAAGTGGGGATCAGGGATGGGAGTGGGGGTGGGCTGTGATAAAACAGGAGAGGGACCTTTCACTGACCACTGATGACATGATGCCATACCTGAGAATCATGCTTAAATTAACCTCCTGCTCTTGAGAAAGTAGAAGGGAGGAAATGTATTCATTTTGTTTCCATGTATCAAGAAAAATAAATATTGCATATCCATACATGACTAAAGAGAGTAAAAATTTGTGTTCATAGTGTATAGGCAGTCTCCCCCCCACCCACCCACCCACCCAACCATACAGGTTATTTCTCAGGGTGAGTGATATATAGCGTTCAAATAATGATCTCCTTTTATTTGCACAGCTATTGCAGGCTTGTTGGTACTTAATTCCTATCTTTCCCCACCAACTACAGGTATTGAAGATAGACTTGCAACTCTGCTTTTAGCCTCCTCCAAACAAGGACGTACACGAATATTACTGAGAAAAATATGATATCTGCTAAACACTAAGTTGAAACTAAAATTTGAAATGTATAGATTCCCCACAAGGAACAATGTATAGTTAAGTTATGTAATATATTTTGAAATCCTAACAACTTTAAAGCTGGAAATACTTTTCTTTAAAGGACTTGAGCCCTAAATTTTAGTAGTAACATTCAATGATTAATAATGAGGAAAATAAGATATCAGGGCAAAGCATGGATATGATCATTGAGTTAAGATTATTTTGAACACAAAAGAATGTATTTTATATAAACTATAAAAATGATGTTGTTTTATAGCTCTAGGAAGGTATTTTCAAAGCCAACTTCAATGATCTACATTCTCATTATGATAAAATTATCACATTTATTACTATTATAGCAACAAACTTCCTAGATTTCTACTTTACTTAACAATATTTAATGTATGCTCTTCAGTCAAAAAAGGACTATGTAGAGGCACAGTAACAGTATATTTCTGAGAGCAGTTTTCATAATTGTTTTTGTGTGTGATGCCCTTCTAGCACAGATCAGATATCGAGGCAACTAGAAGTTTAAAACAAAGCAGTGTGAATTGCTATTTATCACATTAGTCAAAATGGAATTGTAAATATACTTTTCCAGAGTGTGGAGAAGACAATTACTCTTCACAGAACATACCTAAAATAATAATCGTTAAAAATATTTATAGAAATTTGCTATTTTATGTTGTGCCTATGCATTTGCAGGAAAGAGTCAAATTTAAACCAATACCTGAAAAAATATCCAAACTGAAAGACATTGAGGCCAAGGCATTACTGTTTTGATCCTTATGCTATTGCATCACTTTCATCACTTACTTTCTTCATACCAAAAAAGAAATGTCTGCATAATTTCAGTGAAATGATTCACCCAATGTAGAACATATTTTTTACAATAAATATATTGATTTCGATTGAATCATGGGCATTAGAGTTGCTTTAGCACAAAAATTGAAAAGAAATATACTGCAAATATAATGACAAGGAATGGGGTATTGTTTCTAAAATTTTGGCTTGTAATGAAAGAATTCTGTTGTTGAGAGAAGTTTTCTATTCTTAATATTCAATTGCGTGGGGAATTTTGTACCAATTTGTCCATGGGTAGAGAGTTTTATTGTATTTGCAATGGAAAAATAAATTTGGTAAGATTGGGGCATTACCAGGAGCAGCCTGATGACTGTGAGTAAGAAAACTAAGAAGGTGGAATTTATTTAGTGGTACACGCATTGCTCCTTTATATGTCAAACAACACACATGACGACATGCGGCAGCTGCCAGGGCTAAATGCATAAAGACTCATATGCACCAAGTCTAAATTCAAGGCCCTTGCTCAGGGGATTCTGTGGCTAGTTGCCCTTTGATCACACTTTGAGAAACCTTGGCTTAGGGTCAGATTCTTGCAGGCTCAGGCAGCTGCAAAGAATTTATATACATTAAGTGTGGATGCATCTGTCTGGTGCACAGTCATATCACCTGAGTGCACAAAGGGCCATATCGGTAACAACATGTTGAAGTATTAAAATGAGAACTATACCTTTCATGCAAAGCAGTAGATCGCATAGATCACCAAAGCAGGGAAATTATAGTCAAAATGCACCTAGTAAACATGGAATCTAAGCATGATAGTCTATGGGATTCAAGTAAAATGACATAAAATTATAAATTGTTATTGATCCCACAAAAATCATATGAATTATGCAGAATAGTTATAGTCATCTCTATTTTAATAGCACAGAATGAATATATAAAAATCTACAAAGCAAGCAGCATTCCTTCATACTTCCACCACTAAGAATAAAACAAATATTAAAAACTTAATGCATTTTATTCTTAAATAATTTAATTCCTTGATAAATAAACATTACATAATTTATATGCATATATTACAGATGATATATGCACATATTATCCATTTACCCATAAATCATTGCAAATAAATTCCCCTGTGAATACCACTTACTGATGGTATACTGCAAATTGTTTTCCTATAAACTACTATAAATAATGCTCATTTAAATGAAAATACCAAATGCCTGTTGCAATTTTATCACTCTGAGCTATGGGCTGATCATGCTGCTGCTGTCCATTTAAAATTTATCCAAGGATATTGGCAACTTGCTAATCAAATAGCAGCTTGAATTTTTTTTTTTAATTTATAGACTCAAATAAATAATATATTAGGGAATATCATGCAAAAGAACATTATTTCTAGCAAGTCATGCTGAAGACATAAACATAAACAAACAATGAGAATTAAGCAAACAGAAAAATTAGGAATGTCATACCCCCAAAGGGAGCTTACATTTCTATCAGAAAGACAAGATTGGTATATGAGAGTATATAATTCTGTGATGGAAGAGTAAAAATTTTACCTATTTACTATGGCACTAAAATAAAGGTGTGATCACCTATAGTGAACATAATTTCAAAAGACATTTTGGGAAGTGAGGATCTTAACCTAAATCATAGCAATCCTGGGCAAAAATTAGTGAAGAAGAAAAGGGAAGTGTTTCTAGCAGGGGACACAGCATGTTCAAAATCACAGAAATGAAAATTATCAAGCCATGTGTAGGCCATGTCACAAAATCACCTGGCTGCTTAATAGTCAGATATTAATAAAGGGCTCTTTCAGAATGATTTCTAAAACATTAGCGTTCCTTTAATGGTTTTTGTTAAACATCAGTATTCAGTTGGATATTAATACTATCTCCCTCTCCATCCAAAATAAAAGATTCTGCTTGGGCAATGCTATGTACTATATACATCATGGCAATGCACAGCACATATTGCCATATCATATTTTCTGAGGTGTTGTGTAGCAAAGAAATTTCTGCATAAATTTTCACTTAGGTCACAGAACTCTTTGTTCATAAGATTGGCATTGTGATTTGGTAACATTTGCAAGGGAGGTAAAAATGAGAGCAGATTCTTGAAGAAGGGAGCACTGTGATAAAAGTCGTGATTTAGAGACTGGAACTGGGTGGAGGAAATGTGTGGAGGTGGAGTGGAAACTGGAGGGAGGCTAAAGCCCTCATGTAGGTGTGAGATAATGAGGAACAGAGCAACTAGGTGTTGAGGAAATGATAAGGATAGGTGCAAGCTAAGAGACAGTGAGGTGAATGAAAGTAGCATATTAATTGCCTGAATACAAAGGAATGAATAGAAGGGTCAAAAACAGGATGGGTTAGTAAAAGTTACCTGTTAGCTTTTTCTCTTTATTACTTCAAAAAGTCAAAAGAGTGTAAAGAGGTCAGTAGTAGCAAAATGGAAGTGCTATGAATGTAAGAGGTCAATCATAGAGTTAACGAATTCAAAGAAAGCAGAATATAGTTAACCAGGTAATTAATCTTATATGTGTTTATATATATTTATGTATCTATGTAAACTATTACACACAAACACATATGTGTGTGTGTTTTAACTGGAAGCTCTGCAAATTAAAAAGAGATATTAATATTGAAGTTCAGAGGACAATAGTAAGTTGGGTGAAATACACATCAAATAAATATGGGAAATGTATGCTAAGATGTCTAATAATTCAAGGAATTGTGTCCATAGAAAAAGATATTCCTGTAATTGATTTGGCTTGAAGCTTCTGGATGCAACTAAGTGGAAGAAGAAATGTCAACTAATTCTATCCACTGCCCGGACTGGCTTCCTGTGGAATGACAAAGTGAGAGAAGCCAGGCAATAGTAATTTCAATCATCTCAATATTGATTTGTTTTCAATTTCAGTCTGGTGAAAGGTGTTATAATGGCAGTTTGAGATCCCCAAAGTAAAGTAGAGCATGAGAAGCAGTGATTTAAACTATTCTACACATAGGCCTCTATTTTGACCTCAAGAGAGTCACGGTGGGCATTCAATTACTGGACTCATCTTTTCTTTACACTAATGCTACTTAACTTGAATCTTGTCTTTAGAGTGAAGGGTCCTTTATGTAATTTCTCTCTATGCCTTCAGCATATAAAAAAATACAATATATTGTCCTTCAGTTACAATGGAGTGACACTGGAGCATCGTCACCATGGCACTAGGAAATGTGAGGCTTTTATGAAGATGAAAATATGATCACTGTGCATAAGGCTGTATCACTTTACAAAATACTTCCACATTATTATCTCTTTCGACATTTAGCAATAACAATATTATGTTTAAAATTACTTAATAATTAATTGAGTGCTTTCTCTGTGACTATGTAGCTATATGTGCTATATCAGTGTTTCTCAAGTTGGATCAGTAGCACCTTTGGTGTTTGCAAGTTCATACATTTTATTGGTAATTTCCAATTTCATTTTGTTGATAATTAATATGAACCTATTCTGAGTAGTCTGAATGGTCATATTATAACTGAATATAAAAAAGTTCATTTGCTGCCTTGGAATTTGAGTTTCAATCACACATTTACTAAAGGATCCCCCAAAATAATAACATTTAACATTAAATGCAATGTTTCTCAAAGGGGAGTCCAAAGGCTGAGACGTCTGAAGATATATTGTTGGAAAGCTAAATACTTGGGGTTCAGGTTTCAGTTTCAAAGAACACAATCCATTGGAGTTGGTTTAAGCACAGAAGGAAATAGTGCACAGTATTTTTAAATAGTCTGAAGGATTATTGAGAGAGCTGAAGAAATATATTCCAGAGGGAACGATTCTCAAAGATCCTGTACAAATAATCAGCCAAGCTTGCTGCAGCTGCCACCATATGAGAGCTACCTGCTGATTCAGCAATCTTATGCTGCAGTTACTGACTCCACAACCACATGACCTTGGCTAAAATCCACGCCAGCACTGCTCCAGTTCATCTTTGTGTGTCCAGTAGATGCAGTGCTTAGTATGAGGGAGGTGCTCAATAAATATTTGTTGAACAGATGAATAGATATTCTTGTCCCTCTAATATACTGTTCCATGCTGTGTTCTTACTTAGGCTGTCTTTTGAGACTGTTTGAACAAATGCTCACAGGATTAAGAGAGCTAACAATGGCCAGGAAGGAGAAAAGGACATCTATACTATTAGATATATTGTTATCGAGTCCTGTATTATTTAATGAAATTATGATAAAACATAATTCCTGAAATCTCAGTGACTTAAGGGAATAGCAGTTTATTTTTTTACAGTCAAATGAACTTCATAGGCAGAGGTAGAATGGGGCTACTTTGCTTCTTATCTTCGTTCACAGATGAGATGACTTCAGAAGCAATGAATTGAAGATAGCTGCAACTCCTGCAGCCTGGACAGGGGAGGTGAGAAGTTTGCTCCTGGGAGATATTTGTGGTCCAGCCTTGAAGTAGCACACATAGGTACCATTCCCACTCCATTTGACAAAGCATAGTCACATAGCTCCATCTGACTACGGTGGAGACAAGAAGTACACTCTAGCTATTTATTTTATTTCCAGAAGGAATAGGACATGGAATTTTATTTTATTTTACTTTACTTATTTATACCCCTCCTTCCCCCAGATGGTTTGTTTATCTGTCTGTTCATTGTTTGTTTGCTCACCTTCTCCAGGAGGCACCGGGAATTGAACCCGGGACCTCCCACATGAGAGGTGAATGCCCAGTGAGCTGAACCACATCCACTCCCCTGGATTTTTTTTTTAACAAATCAATTTTTTTTTTAGGTTACATATTCCACCCCCCTTTCTGCTTGCTCTTGCTGTGTGTCCATTCTTCTGTGTTCTTCTATGTCTGCTTCTTGTCTCCCCCCGTCTTTGCGGTGACGTGCCGAGTTGGCCCTCTGGGCAGGTGGCTCGCCCCACTCGTGGGTGGCTCCATTCCATTTCACAGGCGACTCTGCTCCATGTTTTGTGGGTAGCACAGCTCCGTGTTTTGCGGGCTGCTCGGCTCTATGATTCGCAGACGGCAGCTCCGTGTTTCACGGGTGGCTTGCCATGCCTGTGGCGGCTCCACCCTACCTGTGGCGGCTTTTTGCCCTGCCCACGGCGGCTTGCCTTTCTCAAGGCTGTCTGCCTGCTCAGAGAGGTCCCTGGGAACCGAACCTGGGGCCTCCCACGTGGTGTACCGGCACCCTTATCCACTGGGCTATACAGCCGGCCCCAACAAATCAATTTTATTGATACATATTAATAAAGCATAAATCCACTCAAAATGTACAATCAATGGTATTCTGTATAATCACATAGTCGTGCATTCAGCACTATATTTTTAGAGCATTTTCATTATTCCAATAATAACAACCATAAAAAAAACTCATCACCTCTCATTCTCTCTATGCTTCCTCTGTCACACTTAGCAGCTATTTTGTTTCTTACATGGATTTTGATTGCTGACTGTGTGTCAGTGTTGGAAGAGAAACCATAGCATTTTCTTCACTAAACTCATTATGTCAAATTTTACCATGAATGTTATTCTTCAGAAGAATTCACAAATAATATACAGGAAAACAATTTTATTCACTGTAAAAGTAATGACAGGACTTTAGATATTCCTCTAAGACCACAATGTTGTGATGTAATACACCTTTGGTTATTAATAACAGCTTGTCAGATTTATTCTTTTTCACACAACAGGTCAAGACGGTTTCCACTGTGCTAAGCCTCTAAACAGTTTCCAAGGGCAGAGGGTCACTACTGTCACTCCCACTAAATGGGGCATTCATGTGAGTGTCCTTTAACTGACACAGAGACAAATTAATTATCTGTTAAGTATAAACCCTTAAAAAAGAAGATTGATGCTGGATCTAAATGGATATATATTTTTTAAAAGGCATTAGAAGAGAATTTTGAAGAGTTGAAATGCAAAGGCGGGGAGTGGATGTGGCTCAAGCAGTTGAGCATCTGCTTCCCACATGGGAGGTCTTGGGTTCAGTTTCCAGTGCGTCCTAAAAACAACAAGAAACAGCAAGCAAACAAGTGATAAAAACAACTCAGGGGAGCCAAGGTGGCTCAATGATTAGGCCCTGGCTTCCCACTTACAAGGTCCTGGGTTCAATCCCCAGCCCTAGTACCTCAAAAAAAAAAATGCAAAGGCAAGTAACAGAGATCTTTAGGAAAGGGGCAAAATGAGGAAAGAGGGAAATGCAGGAATATAATGAGAAGGTGCTTAGAAAACCTATCATGGAGAAATGTCAAAGGAACATGAGTTAATGACATATGTAGGTAAAAGAAAAATGAAATAGAGCAATAAGGAAGGTACATGAAAAATACTTTCTCCTGGGTGTTATTCCTACTGGTAAAATGACATAGAATGGAATTAAGAAACCTATTGTTTACTAATTTCTATAGTTACTTTGTATACATAAAGTTTTCTCCTTTCCATATATATCTTTATTTTTCTGAGTGTTTCAACCTTAGTTAAATAGTTCCTGACAAGAGCTGTCTTTAAATAATCGTATGGAAGATGTCACATGAAACCTAGTATAGAAAGAAATGGAGGGATCAGAGACAACATTCCCAAGACCACACCTTGAAAATGTTTTAGTCTGAACAATAGAATGTAGGAAGGCTTTTTTGAGTTAGTCATGGAGTCTTTTCCTGTGCTCCTCCCAAAAGTAAAGGAAAGTTCAGAAATCCCACATACAGGGGGCTGGCTGAAGCCCAGTTGGTAGGGTGCCGGTTTACCACATAGGAGGCCCCGGGTTCGGTTCCCGGGGCCTCCTCAAGAGGGCAGACTGCCTTGAGAAGGCAAGCTGCCGCTGGCAGGGCAAGCCGCCGCAAGCAGGCAGGCCACCGCGCGGTGAGCTGACTCAGCGGGTCGCCGCAGCGGGGGGAGACAAGCAGACACAGAAGAACGCAAAAATGAACACAGCAAGAACAAGCAGAAGGGGGGGGGGTATGTAATAAATAAAAAATAAATCTTTAAAAAAAAAAAGAAATCTCACATACAAAAGCTTAATTTGTAAAACCTTCATTTTATTTTTGACCTTCAGGAACATCTAACTTTCTCCCATTAGAAGTTAAGATTTAGGAATATGATTCTCACAATATAAATTTGATTGTGATAACATCTTGAATTTATATTCACAGTATGCTTTAACTTTATAATAGGGATTTTTACATAGGTTTCTCTCCCACATTTTTCAGTATGCTTTCTGAAAATATTAATAGTAGCATTTCTTATTTATCTTTTCACAAATCAGATGTTGTTTATGTATAAATTCATACAATTCACTCTCCTGTCTTCAGAATGTTGTCAGAAAAAAAAAGATGTCCCCACAAATTATATGATTTTTTTAAAAAATTGCATTCATTTTCAAGAAATTTTCCTAAAGTTGTATATTTTCCTTCAATCAGTAATATGTTGTTTCAGATGCAAGAACCACAAACCTTTTTATTGTCACTGGCACTGACAGTTTCATTCAAGTGTCAATAGATGACTAACTCAGCAGGGTTTTGCTGACCTAGAGAGGTGTTCCCCAACATAGATTAGGTTTTTTCTTAAGATGTTAATGTGTGTATAAAAGTGTTATTGACTTAACCCCATTATTAGTCATCCAGTCAACAAATAATTTTCTCAAATACTTTTCACTGTCCAGTGGTCTAGGATATAGTGGTGTGAAAAGACTGATAAGGCTTTTCTGCTCCCATGGATCTTAAGTTCTAATGGGGTAATGCAATAAAAAATGTAAATACATATATAAATGGATAAAGCAGATAGTGATGCATGCATGAGAAGATAAAACAGCTTAATGTGATAGAGACTGACTGTGGTAGTGTACAAACTTATACCAAGGAGTCTGAAAAGATCTCTTATGTGGTGACATTCCTGCTAAGATCTGAATGACAAAGTTGTCAGTCATGTAGAAATCTGGAGGAAGCTCTCTCCAGAGAAAGGCAAGTGTCGAGGTCGTGATGACAGAATGAGCTTGGTTTATTTACAGAACTGAAAGAAAGTGGATGTGGCTAGAGCCTCGAATAAGGGGGAAAGGACTGGGAGAAGAGATTAGAGGAAGCCAGGCCCCTATCTTTAGTAATAATTCCTTTGTTTCTTGTGCTAGATTGGATACCTTTGGAGAAAAAGCAGCTTTGTGGAACTAATGGGGTAAGACTATTCATAGGAATTCTATAGATGAGCTATTCTTATTTTAATTATTTTTTCTAATTTTTTCTAACTTCAGTAGTCATATCTATTCATTGTGGAAATTTTGAAAATAAATTGTAAAAAAGTAAAAATCATCTCAAATCCAAAGCCTATAAGCTACTACTGTGAGAACTTTGCTTATTTGCCTAGTTTTCCTAGGTGTTTAGACCAAGGGGTAAGCAGTCTCTTTTTGCAAACCTCTAGATAGTAAATATTTTAGGCTTTGTGGGCTATATGGACATTGTCACTACTATTCAGCTGTACCACTGTACTCTAAAATCAAACATAGATAACATGTAAACATATGAAATTGGCTGATATCAAACAAGAACACTAGAATTTGAATTTCATGTAACTTTCATTGATATATTTCAACCATTTAAAATGTAAAAATCATTCTTAGCTGGTGGGCGTACAAAGACAGGCAGCAAGCCAGATTAGGCTTTGGCCATAGAGAACTGACACCTGGTTTAGACCCACAGAAATATAGCTATATCCACCTATATAAATGAACACACATGGTATAACCACTGATTAAAATAATTGCGATCAACCAGTCTATACCTGTTTCAGAGACTTCTACTTCTCACTAATTTTCCTTTTATTCTTTGGCACACAGAAGGACAATATTTCCCGTCCCTTTTATAGTTACCCAGATGGCTAGCTGAGGTTACTAGATTTAGGCACTGAAGAGTGCAGATGAATCCTGAAGCCTTAGTTTGAGCTGACAGGGCTGCCAAACGGAAGCAGACTGAGCCACCATTTGCTCCGGGGTCCTCCTAACCCCACAGCATATTTTGCCTGAGTGAGAAATAAATCTGTATATTTTAAGCCTCTGAAATTTTGGTGTTTGTTATTGCAGCACAGTTATTTGTATTTGACTTTTACCCTTAAAATAGTGTAGTCTGAAAAATCATATTTTAAAACAGCATCTGTAATGGTTAATTTTATGTGTCACCTTGGCTAGAGGATGATATCCAGTTGTTTGGTCAAATGCTTGTCTAGTCGTTACTGTGAAGGTATTGGGTAGATGGGATTTGCACCTACAATTAGTTGAACTTAGGTAAAGGTGACTGCTCTCCATTCTGTAGGTGGGCCTCTAATCAGTTGGAAGTCTTAAGAGCAAGAACTGAGGGTTCCAGAGGTCAGAGGAATTTCTATCTTAAAACTTCAATATCAACTCTTACTAGAATTTAGTCTTCCAGATTCCCCTAAGGAATCTGGTCTCAAGACTTCAACAACACCTTTGCTGGAATTTCCAGCCTACAGCAAGTCCTACAGAATTTGGACTTGCCAGCCCCCACAATTCCAGTAGACAATTCCTTATAATAAATCTCTCCTTCTCTAAAGAATTTTGTTCTGTTGGGTCTGTTTCTCTGGAGAGTCCTGGCTGATATAGCATCTTTATGGTAATATGTTTCCTTATGTAGGGTTCCACTATAATGCCAATCATTTAATTAGTTTTCAAATGAGTTTTTAATTGTTTTGCTCTCAATTAAGCTGAAATGAAAAGACTTATAAATACATATTTATATTTTAATTTTATTGATTTATGGTGGATTCTGGAAATGTAGTCATTGGGGTCAAGTGTTGAATATTTTAAAGACAAGCAATATGTATCCCCAAATGATTTGCAACATTTAATACTCTTATCAGCCATATATGTTCTACAACCATTAGATTATCATTGATCAATATTGAATTTTTTTCAGTCCTGGTTAATTTGATAAGAAAAATTGTGTTTCTTTGCCCTAATTTGAACTTCTTTACTAGTAAGTTGAATCTTTTTCATGATTTTTACTGGCCACTTGAATTTCATTTTATTGTTAATAGTTTATTCAGGTTATTTGCTTATTCTTCTATCAGGCTATTCATCTATGTCATATTGATTGATAAAATTATTTTTAAGTCTTTTAATTATATTTATTACCCTTTGCTATATCTGATGCCACTATAATTCCAAGTTTCATTTACCTGTTATTTTACTTACTGCATTCCCCATGAGGATGGATATATGAAAACTTTTAAATCCATTGTTCTTTTCCTTTATGATTTCTTCATTCGCTTCTATGATTAGAATATTCTTCCACATCTAAGATGGATTCAGAACTGCTAATATTCTTCCCCTTGTACTTTTATAGTTTCACTTTTGCCATTGGTGGTAGGCAGAATAATGTCACCCCCACCTCTGCCAAGATGCAACATCTAAATCCCCAGAACTTGTAAATATATTACCTTATGTAGCAGTTTGGCAGTTTGATATAGTTATGAATTCCAAAAATAGATATTGGATTATGCTTGCAAACTGATCTATTAATCTGGCATGATTAAGTTATGATTAGGGCATTGACTGGGCCACGTCAGTAGGGCATTGAGCCCCACCCCTTGGTGGGTGAGGAATCAAATATAAAAGGCACAGCAAAGGACAGAGTTGGAGCAGTTCTGATGTTGGAGTCTTGAGTTGTGAGCCCTAGGAATTAAGAGAGCTTGGTCATGAGGAAGGAGACAAGGCCCTGGGAAAAGAGATGAGACGTTCACCTTAGTGTCTACAGCTGGCCTTGTGGAGAGAGGCAAAGCCTAGAGAGCCTCATAGTCTACAGCTGGCCTTGTGGAGGAAACAGAGGAGTTGAGCCCAGAAAGAAATGGAGCCGCGGGAAGAGAGGAACTCAAGAAGCCTGTACCCTGGCAAAAGTCGGAAGCTGTCTTGCTCTAACACATGCTGGTGGACTTTGGTGAGGGAAGAAACTTAATGCTTTATGGCCTGGTAACTGTGGACTTCTACCCCAAATAAATACCCTTTATAAAAACCAATAAATTTCTGGTATTTTGCATCAGCACCCCTTTGGCTGACTAATACACCTTACATGGCAAAAGGACTTTGCAGATGTGATTAAGTTAAGGATCTTGAGATATGGAAATTATCCTGTATTATACAGGTGGGCCCAATGAAATTACAAGAGTCCTTATAAGAGACATTCAAGGAAGCCAGAATCAGACAGAGAGTTGTGACAACAGAGGCAGAGGTTAGAGTGATATGGCCACAAGCCAAGGAATGCAGAAAGCCACTAAAAGCTGGAAAAGTTAAGGAACAAATTTTCTCTTAGACCCTCCAGCTTGAACCAACCCTGCTTACACCTTTATTTCAGGCCTGTAAGAATTATTTTTGAATTCTGACCTCCAGGACTATAAGATAATAAATTTGTGCTGTTTTAAGCCATTAAATGTGTGGCAACTTGTTAAAGCAGCAATAGGAAACTCATATATGATTTAATCCAATTATAATTTTTTTTGGTAGAGAAAAATGAGATTTACTTTTATCAGAAGTAGAAAAGAAGGGTTTCAGAAACAGTGTATATGTGTGTGTGTGTGTAAATGCATATCTATCTAGATAGAGATAGAGATAGAGAGCTAGAGAACTAGCTAGATGGATGGATGGATGGATGGATGGATGGATGGATGGATGGATGGACAGACAGACGGACAGACAGACAGATGGATAGATAGATCTGACAAACAAAGGGCTCCCTAAGAAGTCATGAGTGACTAAGGGTAAGAGTTTAGTAAGCAAAATGGCGCTGAGGTTCTGGGGCTTCCATATCTAACAGCCCAGTTAAACTAGTTCAGTCACTTTAATTTTGGTAATATGCAAAAGAGAAATATATAACTTGCCTAGAGGATACCAGATGGGTAAAGTGAAGGTCCAGATTGTTCCTAAAAGAGGTTCTACTTCAAGTTAAAGTATTCTATATTGGAGCCATTATGAAGGCAACTGGCCACTTCCTGGTCCTCTGGAATCCTTTCTCTGTCCTTCCTTCTGAATGCCTGCTTTATATCTCTACCAAAGTTACCTACAAAAGTGTGATGGTTTGGAACTGTATGTACCCCCAGGAAATCATGCTCTTAAATCTAATCCATTCCTGTGGGTGTGAACTCATTAGAAGTAGGATCTTTTGGTGAGGCTACTTCAATTAAGGTATGACCTAGCTCATTGAGGATGGGACTTAATCCTCTTACTGGAGAACTTTATAAACAGAATGAATACAGAGAGAGAAAAAGAAAGCCGCAGAAGCAAGAAGCTGAGAAGGGAGAGACCAACAGATGCAAGAAGCTGAGAAGGGAGAGTCCAACAGATGCTGCCATGTGCCTTACTATAGCAATCCTCTGTCCTCAGGAAGAAAACATTGCCTTGATGATGGTTTGATTTGAACATTTTTCTGGCTTCAAA
>PVKH010003973.1:0-24073 GCA_004027955.1 Chaetophractus vellerosus
GGGAAGCAGGCATTCAACCACTGAGCTACAATCCACTCTCCTGCAATTACTCTTAAGATAGTCACCTTCTGATTAAGAGATAATGTTTCAAATCTCATCTAGTGTGTTTAATCTGCTTCTTACCTTTCAACTCCTTTTCTATACGAACCTTATTACCAGCACAAAATAAATAAAAACTCCAAATAAAAGTAAAACCTAAAATTAAATTATTTACTGTTTTGTGACCATGGGGGGCAGCTTAGATCCTTATGAACTAGATTATGTAGAATCTTAGAGGAAGAAACAATACTTTATTCATTTTGGAGGCAAAGTACAGTTTGGGGTAAGGCTGGGGATGAGGAAGAGAGGTTGGAGAACCAAGCACTCAGGTAAGTTTAAGCCTCAGCTTTGTTACAAGTTATGTGATGTTGGGTAAGTCAATTCATTTAAGTTTCAGTTTCTCTGTGTATAAAATCAGGATAATACTGCCTGCCTTAAAAAGTAGTTGTTGAAAGACATAATGTCACAGACAAATTGAAAGATGTGACTTGAGAAAAAATAACTTTTTTATTTATAAAATATCATTATTTTTCCACAAATAAAACTACTTGTAATTTTATTAACAAGTAGTGGGATTTGTAAATGTGAGTGTGTTAATATCTGTCTTACCTTAGCCATTGCTTTCAGGAGATGTTTGACATCTCCAAGCTGTCGGTTATGACCAGTGAGCACGGTCTTTATATTATCAACAAGATTCTGAATTGCTTCACAGACAGTTTCTATCTGTTGCTCTTTCTCTGTCTGAATTGCCCTCTGAGTAGACATATCCTGGGTCAATTGTTTGTGTGCAGACAAAAGCCATTCAGAGCTGCCAATAGGGTGTTCAAGACTGGTATCCTAGATAGAACAAGCATTTGTTTAAGTATCAGCTGGAATAATAAAAGATTCCTATTATCATCACCAAAAGATATTAGAAACTCAAGCAGATGGAAAGAATACATCATTTGCCAAGAGTCATGAATTAATTACCCTACAAAATAGTATTTAACAATAATTTTAAAAATCAAAGAAATACAGATTAAGAGAAATATATTTGAAGACAATCTATAGCAAGGTCCCTAAATTCTAAACCACTCTTTAAAAATAAAACCAGAGTGTCTCAATACACAAGCTAAAGCTTTTCCACACGTATAAATTCCAAACTTATCAGCTGGATATTTCTGGATTTAACTTACCTTCCCAGAATTCATCTTCTACTGGTCCTGTTTCTACTAGCCTATTTTCAGAACACCCAAATCATCTGCACCATCTTTTCCCTCCCCTCTGAACTTCCACGGAAAGTTCAGGTTGTAACCCTGAGAATCCTTTTCACTTTTTCATTCATTCTATTATTTGTATACATATAAGTTCCTTGAAGAACAAGATTTAATCATTGTTGTATACCTCCTAACAATATCTTCCATACAGAACCTGCTCAATAAATGTAAACTGAGTGAAGTACTGATTTTAGAGCTTAACACTGGCCTTACATATATTACAGTAAGTCTCTTTATTCTCACCAAGACTCAATACTCACCACTCTCTGTAATAAACGAAGCTCTAACTCAGAGACCGAACTGTTAAACTGTGATGCAAATGAACACATTTGCTGACACCGTTTGATCAGTTCAAATAATGCAGCATCCAGATTTAAGGCTTCTGCAGTTCTAGTTCGTAAACTTTCAAAATGAATGATGTTGCTACAGAGGAAAGTGACCTGAAAAGAAGCAAAACAGGAATGGAACCACCACCACCACCCACCCCCACACACACACATAAATTGCGATTAGTGACATGAAAAGACACTAGCTACTTATTTCCAGAATTCAGGAACAATATTGGTCCTAAAAATGGACGACACTTTTTGGTAAACAGATCAATTCCTTACCAAGAGAATTATCTTCAACATGATTGTTTTTACACAGAATATTTACTTCATAATAAAACTATTATCATGCTTAGCTGCAATCTGTGATACATGCAAATTTCAAAAAACAACTCTACCAAAACATTTCTCCTCTTAGTCTACCTCTGCCTAATTTTACAATAAAGATCACAAAAAATATTAACTAAATACTAAATACTAAGAATATTAACTAAATACTAAGAAAATTCCTTAAGTTATTACAATAGTATCGTGGTTATGTTTTTAAGTAGTTAACTTTACAGACACATAGGGAAATATTTACAGAAAAAAATGATACAATGTTTGGGATTTCTATAACATACGGAAATATGGGACAGGGCTAGGAGGTAGAGATGAAACAAGGTAGGATGACAGGATTTAGGTGATGATTACTAAATTTTGGTGATGTGTATACATATCATTATATAGTCTAGGATTGCACCTAATTGAAAAGTTCCAAAATAGTTTTTTGGGTTTATTTTTATTTCAATAACAACTAAGTTAATCCACAACCTCTGGCAGAACACAAGGTAATAAGGTATTTTTTTGGTCATGTGGTAAAAATAATATTCAAAATATCTTTTCAAATCTTTGGATCATCTTGGTTGCATATAAAAAGAACCTTAAACAAATGGCATTAATACTGTGTTTATTTTTCAAAGGCTGAATCTACTTCATACCTAACTGGTAAGCAGTAAGTGACTAGGGAAATAACCAGCTGTGAGCTCAGCCTAAGGGATGCCCCAGGAGGCCTATCAGTCACCTGCCTCTCCCTCCAGGGCTGGGAACTAGAAGATGGGCTCTCGAGCTCTTCCTAGTTACCCCACAGGTAACCTCAAATCAGGATTATGAAAGGAAAAAATCAGTTATGTAGTACTGTAACAATATAAAAATGGCACACATTAGGCAGAATACCTGACTTGCTCTTTGACTCTCTTTAAGGACAAGATTTCTTCTTTCAGCTATCGTTGCTTCAAAATCTTGTAGTACAGGTGCCAATGCAGGATTGGCACCTCCTGCCCACTTGAGTCGTTGCTCAATACTTGCTTCCAGGGCTGCTAGTTTCTCCTATAAACAAGTCAGCAGAATCTGAGTGAATGTTTATATGACACTATCTACACTTCCTACATGTTAAGCATTTTATATAATATGAGAGATTTTTTAAAAGCTAGAAGGGGCATAAGTAATTTAAAAAACAGATCTTTACCAACAGTCACCCTTTGGAATTAATTTTGATTTCACTTTGAATATCTGAGCCCATGGGGGACAGACGTGGCTCAAATGGTTGGGCAGCTGTCTCCCATATGGAGGGACCTGGGTTTGATCCCTGAGACCTCCCGGTAAAAAAATAATAATAAAATAAATTTTAAAAATTGTGGCATATCTGAGCCCAAACATGCCTGGGGAAAGAAGAACTGACTTTTTACTTTATTGTCTTGAATTTGCAAACCAAACATTTATTTTCATTAAAAAAAAAAAAAAGGAAAAAAGTCTTAAAAAAAAAAAACAAAACTGCTACACAAGTCCTACTGCATTTTATATATATATATATATATATATATATGCTATCTACAAGAAAATCCATTTATATTTTAATTGTGAAAGATGAAAATCAAATTCCAACAAATTCAAAAGTTTATGAATAATGCTAAAATTTTTTTCCAGATTAGCATGACAGGGAATTTTTACATAACAGAGTTTTTCTTTATTTACTCAACATTTCAGGAGGAGGAATTCACACTCTTTCACACACACACATGCCCCTAAAATTGGTAAGAAATGGCAAGAGTTCATTCTCCTAAATTGAAAACGTTATCTTTCTCTGACTAACATGCTATAGAGAAAGGTTATTTCAATATTCAACAACGTGAGCTCCAGAAAAGCTCCATTTCAAAACGTTTTTAAAAATTACTAAAGTAATTACACTTAGTTTTACACAAATATTAATTTGTTAACTCATAAAAGAGAAACAAAAATGTCATTAAGACATAAAGGATATATAATATAAAGATATATAACAACGAATAGATAATAAATCAGATATAATTGCTTATATACATTTCAGAAAGTGTATTAAACATTCAAAGTCTTTTCAATCAACAAGGTTCCCTTAATATATGACGGCAAAGTAATCATCAAATTCATTAATCACCTAAAATGTTAACAGGTCTTTACTCCTGTTTTAAAATATACTGCTACTTTAAGACTCAATTCTCTTGAAGAGTAAGATATAAAAGATAAAAATTAAAGTGAAAAAAGGATTATGTTCCTCTGGCTTAGAAGCAGAAGAAAGCATATAGAAAGCATATAGAAAGCCTACAGAAAACATATAGAAAGCATATAGATGTATTGAACAACAGAGCACTAATACTTAAATTACAGTTCACGTCATTTCTAAAAAGTAAGATGTGTCAGAAGGAAGATCTGCTAAAACACACCTGAACTGCTGCAATTGAAGTTTCAATCTGACTCAGAGTATGGAGTTTCTTTTTCATGCTGGTTAGGATTGCAGAGCGAGGTGGAGGTGTAACTGACATGGCTTGTGGTCTGTTGATAAGGAGATCTTCATGCTGCCACTATTCAAAGGAAGAGAAATTAATAAAATTAGATAAATATACAGAAAGGGGGTCTGAGTTAGGACTGGTGAGAGGAGAAAAAGACAAACAGCAGGAGCAAATGTGGGGCAGGCAAGGAGTAGCAATATTAGAAACATTACCAAAGAACCACAACCAGGTAAGAAATTTCCTGAGGTAGAGAATGAATGGCTGATAAATTTGTTGGATCTGTGATATGTAACATTTAATTCAGGGGTTCTTAACCTTTTTTGTTCCACAGACCCCTTTGCCAGTCAGGTGAAAACCTGAGAAAGTCCATACTATACTGTGTATTATTTAATAAGTATATGACAACCACACCAACACGTCCCCACAAGGATAATGTGTTTTTTTTTTAAATATAAATTCAAGCTCACAGACCCCTTGTCAAGAAATGGGTTTTATTAGTAATTGTGAAGATTATTTCCAAGTCTATGTGAAAACTAGTATATAATTCCCAAAAATCTGCTACAAAAGGAAAGAAATAATAAAGATTAGAGATAAACAAAATAAAGAACAGAAAAAACAACTAAGATTCAATGAAACCAAATGTTGGGTCTTTGAAAATATCAATAAAACTGACAACCCTTTAGCCAGACTGACAAAGAAAAAAGAAAAATGCATACAGCTAAAATCATAAATGAAAGGGGGGAACATTACTACCAGCCTTACAGAAATGAAGCACACGAATTATCTAAACTGACTCCACAAGAAATGGAAAATCTCAACAGACCATTAACAACAAAGCAACTGAATCAGTAATCAAGCACTTCCCACTAAAGAAAAGTCCAGGCCCAAATGGCTATATTGGTGAATTCTACCAAACATTTAAAGAATTAATAACGATCCTCAAACTCTTTCAAACAGATGAAGATAGGAAGGACACTTCTTAACTCATTCTATGAGGCCAGCACACCCTAATCCCAAAGCCAAATAAAGATATTACAAGAAGGAAGCGGATGTGGCTCAAGCGATTGAGCTCCTGCCTATCACACAGGAGGTTCCTGGTTTGGTTCCAGCTGCCTCCTAAACAAGACAGCTAGATGGCGCAATGGGCAGGTGCAGCAAACTATTGCAACAAGAGACACAAGAAGAAAAACATGAGATACAACAAAGTAGGGAGCAGAGGTTCCCGGTGCCTCCTAAAGAGGACAAGAAAGACTGCGAGCTGGCACAAGGGGCAGACGTGGCAAGCTGATTCAACACGATGACCTAACAAGAGACACAAGAAGAAAAACACAATAAGAGGCACAACAAAGCAGGGAACAGAGGGGGCTCAGGCCATTAGGTGCCTCCCTCCCTAATCGGAGGTCCCAGGTCGGGTCCCAGTGCCTCCTAAAGAAACAAGACAAACAGACACAGCAAGTGCAAACTATGAGGGGGCAGGGGGAAATAAATAAGATAAATATTTTTTTTAAAAGATATCACAAGAAGAGAAAATTACAGACCAATAGACCTTATGAATACAGATGCATAAATCCTCAACAAAATATTAGCAAACCAAATCCAGCAGCACATTAAAAAGATTATATACTATGACCAAGTGGGATTTATCCCAAGAAATACATGGGTAGTTTAATATAAGAAATTCAATTAATGTAATACACCGTATTAACACAGAGAAGGGGGGGGGGACCACATAATTATCTCAACTGATGCAGAAAAGAGATCTGACAGAAATCCAGCACCCTTTCTTGATAAAATCATTCAGAAAACTAGGAACAGAAGGGAACTTTCTCAATATACTAAAAGGTATTTATATAAAACCTACATCTAACATCATATTCTACAGTGAAAGACTTAAAGCTTTTCCCCTAAGACCAGGAATAAGACAAGGATGCCTACTCTCGCCACTGCTATTCAATACTGGAAGTGATAGCCAGAACAACTAGGCAAGAAAAAGAAAGAAAAGGCAAGCAAATTCTAAAGGAAGAAGAAAAACTATTTTCTATCTGCAGGTATAGAAAATTCCCAAAAATTTCACCAGAGAGCTACTAGAGCTAATAAATTCAGCAAATTTGCAGGCTATAAGATCAACGCACAGAAATCCATTGTTTCCACACAACAGCAATGAACAATCCAAAACAAAAATCAAGAAAACAATTCAATTTACAATAGCATTTAAAACAATAAAATACCTAGGAATAAATTTTACCAAGGATGTGAGATAATTCTATACTGAAAACTACAAAACACTGCTGAAAGAAATTAAAGATAACCTAAATAAATGGAAAGACATCCTGTGTTCATGGATTGGGAGACTTAATATTGTAAAGATATCAACTGTACCCAAAGCAACTTACAGATTCAAGGCAATCCCAATCAAAATTCCAAAAGCCTAATTCATATAAATGGAAAAGCCAATAATAAAATTCATATGGAAGGGTAAGAGTTCCCAAATAGGTAAAACCAGCTCATAAAAGGAAAAAGAAGCTTCCCATTGCCTGATTTTACAGGGAAACGGATGTGGCTCAAGTGACTGGGATCCTGTCTACCATATAGGAGGTCCAGGGTTTGATTCCCAGGGCCTTCTGGTGAAAGGCAAGCTGGCCGAACCAAGTGCTGGCCCGCATGGAGTGCTGGCCCATGCTGAGAGCTGGCGCAGCAAAATGACACTACAAAGAGAGACACAGAGGACAGACAGAGATGCAGCAGACCAGCATGCTGAGGTGGCACAAGAGATTGAGTGCCTTTCTCCCACTCCAGAAGGTCCCAGGATTGTTCCCGGTGCTGCCTAAAGAGAAGACAAGCAGACACAGAAGAACACACAGAGAGCAGACAGCAAGGGGAGGGGGAAGGAAAAAAAAGCCCAACAAGGGGGGGAATAAATAAATAAATAAATCTTAAAAAAAAAAAAAACCACCTTATTACAAAGCTATGGTAATCAAAACAGCATGGTACTGGGAGAAGAACAGATACACAAATCAATGGAATCAAACTGAGTTCTGAAATAAACCCTCACATCTATGGTCAACTGATTTTTTTTTCCCAGGAGGTTCCAGGGATTGAACCTGAGACCTTGTATATGCAAAGCAGATGCTCAACCACTGAGCTTCACCCTGCCACCTGATTTCTGACAACAGTGCCAAGTCCACTCAATGGGTAAAGAATAGTCTCTTCAACAAATGGTGCTGGGAAAACAGGGCATAAGAATGAAATCTGATTCCTACCTCATACCATATAAAAAAGTAACTCCAAAAGAATTAACAACCTAAATATAAAGAGCTAAAACCATAAAACTCTGGAAGCAGCTGTGGCTCAATTGGTTGGGCTTCCGTTTACATATGGGGGGCCCTGGGTTCGACTCCTGGGGCCTCCTGGTAGAGGCAAGCTGGCCCATGTGGTGTGGTGAGCTCACAGCCCACGTGGCACTGTGAGCTGGCGCAGCAAGATGATGCAACAAAAGAAGACAAGCAGACACAGAAAAACACACAGCAAGCACAAGCAGCAAGGGGGGGATAAATAAATTTAAAATAAATAAATAAAACTCTCAGAAGATAACATAGGGGGAAATCTTCATAACCTTGGATTTTGCAATGGATTCCTAGATATGACACCAAAAGGCAAAGTAACATAAGAACAAAAAATGGACTTCATCAAAATGTAAAACTTGCATGCACCAGAGGACAATATCAAGAAAGTGAAAAAATAATTTACAGAACAGGAGAAAATAAGGGTTTAAAATCCAGAATATATAATTAACTTCTACAATTCAACAAAAAGACAACCTAATTTTTAAAATGGGCAAAAGACTTAAACAGACATTGCTCCAAAGAAGATATGCAAAAGACCAATGAGCACATGAAAAGATGCTCAATATCATAAGCCATTGAGGAAATGAAAGTCCAAACTACAACAAGATAACAATTCTCACCATCTAGGATGGCTATTATTAAAGAAACAGAAAATAACAAGTGTTGGTGAGGATAAAGAGAAATTGAAACTCTTCTGCATTGTTGGCTGGAATGGAAACCAGTACAGCTACTACAATAAACAGCTTTGCAATTTTCTCACCAATGTACATAGTATCATCAATCAACAGCTGAAAGGTAGAAACAACCCAAACGTCCATCAACAGATTAATGCATAAACAAAATGTGGTATGCATATACGTGGAATACTATTCAGCCATAAAAAGGAATGGAATTCTGATACATGATACAACATGGACAAACCTTGAAAATACTATGCTTAGTGAGATAAGCCAGACACAAATGAACAAATGTTGTATGATTCCACTTACATGAAATAGCTAGAATAAGCAAATTCATAGAGACAGAAAGAAGACTGTGGGTTGCCAAGGGCTGGGGAAGGGAGAAATGGGAGTATTTCTTAATGGATAAGTGTTTCTGTTGACATGATAACGTTTTGGTAATGGATGGTGGTGATAGTAGCACAATAATATAAATATAATTAATGTCACAGAATTGTACACAAAGGTATAAAATAAAACTTTACAGCATTAAGTAGTAAAATATACACACACACAAGCTCATGTGCTATTATTAGAATTATCAATATATAATACATGCAATTTTAGAAGTATGAATAGATTACTTTCCTTAATTTATAAGCTAAAAAAGCAGCTAACAAAAAATCACAAAGTGAAGGATATACACTAGTTCATATGCCAGTTCTGTGCACTGAGGCTGAAAATGCCAATTCCACTATTGGGAAGTAACCTCAATATAAATAAGTGATAGAAAATAATCATTTTTTTTAATTTAAATTTTTAATTTATTTTTTATATATCTATATATATTTTTAGGATACATTGATTACATAAATGTTACACAGAGATTCCAGAAGTAAAAATAATCATTCTTTATGCCAAATATAGATCCCCAGAAAACTTAGTTCCCCAAATATCTGAAACGAAGTATTAAGAAAAATAGCTATAATTCATGTTGTGTTTAGTGTCCTACATAGATCATCATCCTTTGAGAGAGGTAATAAGGATAAGGAAATCAGAGCTTAGAGAAATTAAGCTCAAAGTTCATGCACCTAAATCTGATTTGACTCCAACTCCATCTCACCCCAAAGCCTGTGCGATCATACTGCCCCTAAATAATCAAGGACAAAAGTAGACTTCTAAACACAATTTCCAAAATGAAGACAGATATATGCATAGTTTTATATCACTAGAGTAACAGGGAAATAGAAATCACTTTTAGAAATAACCTTAATATCTACACAGTGAGTTATATGAGTTATTCAACCATTAAAATTATATTTACAGGGGCCGGCTGGATAGCCCAGTGGATAGGGCGCCGGCATACCACATGGGAGGCCCCGGGTTCGGTTCCCGGGGACCTCTCCTAGCGGGCAGACCGCCTTGAGAATGGCAAGCCGCCATGGGCGGGCCAGAGCCGCCGTGGGCAGGGCAAAAAGCTGCCACGGACAGGGCAAAAGCCGCCACGGGCAGGCAGGTCACCCGCGAATGGAGCGCAGCCAGCCACCCGCAAACTGAAGCAGAGCCACCGTGAATAGAAGCAGAAGCCGCCCACAAGCGGGGAAAGCCACGCCTGCGCAGAGACCAGTCTCGGCGTGTTGCCACAGCGGGGGGGAGGGGAGATATGTAATAAAATAAATAAATCTTTAAAAAAAAATTATATTTACAGAGAATTACAAAGTTCTATAGTTATTCCCCTAGTTTTTCAAATTCCCTACATTGAGGAAAAATATTTACCTGAAACATAGCAATATGTAGCTGCACACGCTGTAGGCTTGTCTTACAAGAAGAAATACTGGTTTCCAGCCTGCGCACCAAGTCATGCTTCTTCCAGGCAGTGTCATAAGAACTCGCTAATACAGTTGCCCTGTTCATGACCAACTGAGAGAACTTCCCAATCTGGATGTTGTGTTCCACCGCTTTCTTACACAGATCATCAACAGAAACTTTGCTTTCAGCACCAAAGTCCTTTGCCTCTACTTGAGCAATGATGTCTACACCTAGAGCACTGATAAAACTACAAAGCGTAAGCCCTAGGGCTTGGTTTGGTAGTCCAATTAAGAGCTGCCTCACAAAGTCAGCTGTAAATGCCTTTATAGGTTTGGCCATTTGGTCTTCACTGAAACAAGAGTTTCTAAAAAGGGTTTTCACATTGACAATCTGTACAGGTCCATTTACAGTATTCTGATCTTCGAGTGAACTTGATCCTAGAAAATGAAAATGTTGTTAAATTATTTCATGCAAAACTAAAATAAGGAAACAATGCTAGTCATTTAATGTACTTCAATTATAAAGGTTTTATGAATATACAATTAAGCCTACTCTCTTTTGCCACCTTCCAAAGTAATACACAACTAAATCCAGTATGTTAAAAAAAATGTGGAACGTGGAATATTACCTGACAATGTTTTAGAAAAAGTACCACAGAGCCTGAAGAACTCCTTAATTGTCTGTAGCCTTTTTAGAAAGAAAATCTCTTCTAGCACCTGCCGGTGATTATCATCATCAAAAAAATTGACTTGGGTACTCCTGGCTTCCCTTATAATGTCAATCTTTCGCCAAGCTATAGGAATTTCCATCTTGTTTAACTATGTAATTGGAAGAAAAGAAAGTTTTATTTCTCCACTCTTCAGACACTGAACAATTGCTTTACTGCTTTTCTTTATTCATAAAACCAAATGAGTACCTTTTCAACTAACAAGCCAAAAGCAGTTTCCACTTGGGCAAACATGCCATCAAAGGCTACCAACAGCATCTGCCCAGCTGACATTTTTGGTGTTTCATCAACTGAACCATTTCTTGGTTGGATTAATTCACCATATTGAGCATGCAGTATTCTAGGGAAAAAGAAAAAGGAATTAAAACCCTTAATGAAGAGTAATTCAGGAAGCAGATGTGGCTCAAGCAACTGAGCTCCCGCCTACCACATGGGAGGACCCAGGTTCAGTCCCCAATGCCTCCTGTAGAAGACGAGCAAGACAGCAAGCTGGTGTGATGGGCAGGTGCGGCAAGTGATGCAACAAGAAGACAGAAAGAGGAAAGACAATGAGAGACACAACAAAGCAGAGAGCTGAGGTGGCTCATGTGACTGAGTGTATCCCTCCCATATGGGAGGTCCCAGGTTCAGTTCCTGGTGCCTCCTAAAGAGAGGACGAGCAGACACAGAGAGCAGACAGCGAGCGCAAATAACAGGTGGGGGCGATGAATAAATAAAAACAAATCTTAAAAAAAAAAAAAAAGAGTAATGCATTTTGGGGGCACAGAGAAGGTCAACAAGTCTCACAGCTAGTGTGCAAAGTCCAGGAAGACTTTTGGCATACAGAAAGAGTATTAATCACATTGTGAAGTCACAGGTAAATGGCTCCAATTCAATTCAATATCAACAAGAATTCATGTGATTAAATTTTATGCCAATTTGAACTATGACAATTTTTAAAAACTATATAAAATACTGAAGTCTCACTTTGTGCAAAGAATGTATTACAATAATATGAGCTCCTGATATTAAAAAATATCAAGAACCAGACAATTCTTTCACTGGCAGACCTAGCAAATTGTCAAATGTGCCCACAGTACTGCTGCACAATAGAGCCAACTATAGACAGAAAACTAAAATATGCTAGTTTTTTGCAGGCTCAGTTTTGAATTATGCACATTTTGAATGAAAAGTCTTCAGAACTGCACCACTTACATTACCATTAACGTGAGACTTATGTAGTGTTTATGTATTCTCAAGTTTTTACATAAAAAGCAAAGAATACAATTGCCCAATACTCATTACTACTATCAGCAAAACAAATGCTAACTAGAATTTCAACTCTATTTATTATATATACATACAGAAATCATTCCAAACAGATATGGAACGATTGAGAGTTGTTAAGAGAATAAAAATAGGTAAGCTACCAGGGAAATTCCTAATGGAAAAAGTGCTGAAAGATGGCATAAGATCTTCCTTGGAAATATCAAAAAATGTTTCTCTGTAATAAATTAAAAACAGGCTACCACAGGAATAGGCATTAAAGTTCATCACCCAAAGTATAAATGAAAGTTCTTCCATCTGAATGGAGAGAGCCCGGATTAGATATTAATGGGTGATAAATGAGGGCTGAAATTTAGTAAGATTTACAGATTTAGCACATGACATTTTAAATATCTTTGGAAGTTATATGATGAACATATTATGCAAATTACATAAACAATAGGCTAATAATTATATTTATGCTATTAGTAATTACACTTTTTTAAATTCTATGAATGAAACTGCAAAGAAATGAGAAAAGAAAAATTTGAATGCAGAGTAACTGATATTAAAGAATTACTGTTACTTTTTTGGGTGAAATGATGACACCATGGATAAGAAAAATAAATTTATATTTTAGATACACACTTCCTGCAGTATTTAAGAATGGAAAAGTACTTGCTTCAAAATATTTGAGGCGATACAATTTAACTAAGATTGACCATGTATTGGTAATTATTGAAGGTGGTAAAATGAACGGTTCATTAGACTGTTCTACTTTCTTTATATCCTTTAAATTTCTCAAATGGGATGAGGCCAGGGGAGGGGAGGGGAGGACAGGACATGATAGGTCAATATACTTCTACTCTCTCCAATATACTTTTAAAATATATATATATTTATTTTATTTATTTCTCAACACTTCCCTCCTGTTTTTCACACTCGCTGTCTGCTCTCTGTTGGTTTTTTGTTTTTTTTTAAGGAGGCACTGGGAACTGAACCCAGGACCTTCCATGTGGGAGGGAGGCACCCAATCACTTGAGCCACCTTCACTCCCCGCTTGTCGTGTTGTCCCCATTGTGTTTCCTCGCTGTATCTCTTTGTTGTGTCATCTCACTGAGTCAGCTTTGCCATGCCAGCCTGTTGCATCAGCTCGCTGTCTTGCTCGTCCTCTCTAGGAGGCAGCAGGAACTGAACCCAGGACTTCCCATGCGGTAGGTGGGAGCCCAGCTGCTTGAGCCATACCTGCTTCCCTCAATTATACTTTCTGGAGTGACCTGGGCATCAGAATGTCAAAGAAAAGTTCTGAGACACCACGGACAAAGGGGCTGAGGGGCTTATCTAAGTGTAAAACGCATGCCCAGAGGAAGGGCCCAGTCTCTACAAGGCTGGCTTAAAAACAGCACACTCTGGAAAGTGGATGTGGCTTAAGCAATTGGGTTTCCGTCCATCACATGAGAGGTCCGTGGTTCAGTTCCTGCTGCCTCCTAAAGAAGACAGCAAGCTGGCACGACAGGTGGGCACAGCAAGCTGATGCAATAAGATGATGCAACAAGAGACACAAGAGGGAAAACAAAATGAGAGAAACAAAGCAGGGAACGGATGTAGCTCAAGCGATTAGGCTCCTTCCCTCTCACATTGGAGGCCCTAGGTTCGGTTCCTGGTGTCTCCTAAAGAAACAAGAAAGTCGAACAGACACAGCAAGTGCAAGCAACGAGGAGGTGGGGAGAAAAATAAAATAAATCTTAAAAAAAAAAAAAAAATAGCACACTCCACTATATATGCAAGAATGTGTGTATAACTACAGCAATAAAAAGACATATATATACATATGGTAAACTGCACAGACACACACACAGGTACATACAGCTGGTAAAATCTGAGTAAGCTCTGTGGATTGTACCAATGCCTATTTCTTGGTGTTGCTATCGTGCCATAGTTATGTAAGATGCTAACACTAGAGGAGAAGGGATGAAGGGTACACAGGAACTTCCTGTACACTTTTTTCCCACAACTTCCTACGAATATGTAGTTATTTCGAAACAAAATGTTTTTTATACAAGCACATATGAAGAATTATAACTGCTATAAAAATTAAAGGTAAACTTACAAATTATGAGCTCAGAATCCTTTTATCTGGCTTCCCTGTACCTTCCACAAGGAAACAACATGGCTAGAATTCACTTGCCTGGCAACATCGATGTAATGAGCATGTGTTTCTTCTTCAAGACCCATAGCTGCATTTCTTAAATAGGCTTGAAGAGATTCAACTAGAGTCTGTAGGGGAACGCCATCAGTTGTCTGCTCAATAAGATTGTCCAGCTCATGAAGCATACTCTCTAATGTGTATTCCCCTTTCATTAAACATCTAAGTGCTTCTGGAAATATAATTTGTCGGAAATTTGAGTTCAATTCCTATAAACATGAGAGAAATATATTTAATGTTTTCTGAGTTTATATAAACAACAATTTAAATAACCCAGAGAACAAAGTACCATAATTGAAGAAAGCAGAAATTTATGGCAAGTATAGATTATACATTTGGAGATTTGATGCCATAAATTAAGAACAAACTTATACAATCATAACCAAGTTATAACTACAAATGTCATGCTGATATTTATTTTAAATGAATATCAACAGGTAAGTCAAAGTGCTTTTCTGGATTAAAGAGATGAGAAATACAATGTTCAGTATCTAAAACAAACTTATAAAATTAAAGCTAATTTAAAATTGTTCACCTGAAGTGACGTGTATACTCCATTTGCTAAGTGAACCGCCTCAGATGCTTCCATGGGATTAGGGATATCCAAGTCCTGTGGGACCAGGTGGCACTGCTTCAGTAACTGAACCAGGCAGGTGACATTTCCACTCATACTACAGAGCTCCTCCAAGAACCAGGCTCCATCCCGAGAGGTAAGATCAACCAGCTGCTCTCCAGCACTCGAAGCTGCACCTTCCATCATCAGGTTGCGCCTAAATGAGATAATTATTTTTACAGTGAAAAACCAGGTCCCCACTTTGAAACTGATCTAGGTAAATGCACACATGAAAAGAAATCAAAATCTGAAGAGAAATAAAGCAGCTGTTAACACTAGGCAAGACTAAGGAAATTAAGAGACGATATTAAATTTGGGATTAAACATAAAGCATGAAATTTCAATAAAGTACCAATGTTTACAAGACAATGAAATAGTCTTGATACGAGATTAGCTAATTTACCTTGTAAGGGTACAAAGGGCAGAAATAATAACACTTGCTAGACTCAAAGATCCTTCTTCTCCATTCTCATGAAGGAAAACTTTAATGCAACGTTCGATTTCTTTCAACTGATCTTCACAAACTGGCACAGTGACAGCTTCTTGTTTCAAGCGTTCCACCTGTCTAATAAGTCGACTGTTTATGTCTGCTGCATACCTCTGCAGAGTCATTTCAGTGGCGGTGATAAATTGACACACTGTTGGGGGTGGTTGAGGAGCATACTGCATTTCATATCTACAAAAATAAAAAGAGGTGCTCACCTATAACATAAACACCCCCTGCTTATAAATAACGTTCATACTTTACAATACAAAATAAAATGCAGAGAACACGGCATTTGATACTGAGTCAAACTTCAAAGAAGAGGTATCAATATGGTCATTTACCAGATAAGGTCTCAAGAGCTTAAGCAACTTCCTAAGATGACTCAGTGAGTGACAGAAGCAATTTTTGAATTTAGCGCTCCTTACCCTAATCCTACTCCTTTTACACTGGGATACATTTTAATTAATTAGGAAAAACACTCTTTTAGAAGGGAAAACATGAGCTCAAATCTCTGAAAACATGACAAAGGTGACTCCATCCAAATTCCATCTGTCAACCATTTCTTTAAAAAAATACAATACAAATGCAATTTAAAAACTGAACAGCTACTTTGCTACTCCTCCCAACGAGAAATTACAAAACAAAAACAAAACAAAAAAACAGGTGCTATTAAACTTACTTTCTATAGAGTTCTTGACAACGCTCAACTGTGGTGTTACAGATGAGCTCTTCCATCCAGGTCTTCCACTGTTCAATCCGATGTTTCTGAAATATGGCCTTTGGATACTGCAGAGCTACAGTTGCATAGTGATGTAGCTGTTCCAGACAGCCGCGGAGCACTGAGCGCCTCTGCTGCAGAAGAGCACCAACCTCCCCCTCCAGCTGCTCACACTGGCTAATCAAGTGGGCCTGGCCAGCATTCTGCAGAAAGGCTGTTGCTGGCACATAGCTTGGGGGACCTTTTGGCAAAAGACAAGATTAATCACAGTGAAACCATTTCAAGCCAGCAGCCATTGAAAGGGAACACAAACCAGAACCCCACAAATAAACATAGAACTACAAAACTTAAGATAACTGTTCACACGTATCTGAAATAAAAGTTAATCCATACCAAGGTCCATTTGTGTGCTAATCTCCTGAAGCAAACTTGCAAGCTGTGTTGCTTCTAAATTACTGAACGCAGCTTGATAATGTGTTATCCACTGTTCAAATTCATTCAGCTTCACCTGGATGGCTTCTTGAACAGCTCTTTGTTGAGTCTGTAGTTGAGTGTGTTCAGAATACCTAAGAAAATAAGAAGAAAAAAAAAATCAAAAGATCACTTGCTGTGCTTTCTCCTATACACTTTCATAATCCTTATTTTGCTCATCCTTGGAATGCCTGGCAAACTCCTTTCAATGTTGATGTCTCTGCTCAAATGTCCCTTATTCTTATTCCTCTGGTTTTTCCTGACCCCACAGTTCTCTCAACTATTACCACAGCATTTTAAGTAAAATTCTACCACACCTGCCAGGTTTTGAGTTCCCTGAAGGTAAAAGACAGATGCTTTATGGGTCTTTTTTTTTTTTTAAAGATTTATTTATTTTATTACATATCTCCCCTTCCCCCCCGCTGCGGCGACGCGCCGAGAGTGGTCACTGCGCAGGCGCGGCTTTCCCCGCTTGTGGGCGGTCTCTGCGTCCGATCACGGCTGGCTTTCAGTTCGCGGGTGGCTGGCTGCACTCCATCCGCGGGCGACCTGCCCTGCCCGTGGTGGCTCTTGCCATGTCCGTGGCAGCTTCTTGCCCTGCCCACGGCGGCTCCGGGCCGCCCATGGCAGCTTGCCATTCTCAAGGCGGTCTGCCTGCTAGGAGAGGTCCCCGGGAATCGAACCCGGGGCCTCCCATGTGGTATGCCGGCGCCCTATCCACTGGGCTATCAAGCCGGCCCCTATGGGTCTTTGTAGTATCAAATCTTCATGCAGTGTTTCGCATTTGTATATTCAACAAATTTTTCCTGAGACTGCTCTGTGCAAGATTCATTAATTTATATAACAACCCTCTTTAATTTAATAATCATAAAAACTAAATAAAGCAGATAAAAATAATTGCTTTTGTACAAATGAGTAAGGACAGATACAAACTGAAAAGAGAAAAACAAACTCAGATTTTCTGAATCCAAGTTCCCTGTTATACCCACCATACCCATCTATCTCCCATAATTAGTCACCGAAACATTCAAATTAATTATAATAAAGCAGAAAGTTTAAGTTAATTATTTCTTATTAACACTTTGAAACTGTGGTCCTTTTTTATCATTTACGTGAGTTGTTACGAGAATTCTAATACAGATTGGCAGTCTTTACACAAATATTCTCCTTAATGATATATATTTAATAATAAAATTTAACAGTTTTAAACCTGTGTTGCAGCGTGTGAGAAGGATGATCCACTCCTTCAGCTCCTTCCAGAAACTCTATTTCCTCCAGCAGTTTGCCCTGTAGTTTTTCCACATCTGTCAGCTGCTCCTGCAAACTTAGGTATTCATCTAAGCTGCTATCCAGCTTAGGAAGTACAACCAGCATCTCATCCCTATTTTTAAACCAGTTCACCTGTTTAAAAAAAAATTTTCTAAGTATTATAATTAAGAAGATTCTCATAGAGTGAACTGTGAGCTATGATAATGTCTTTTAGAAAGATCATGTTAGAATGGTATTTCACACATATTTTTACTTAATCTTCAACAAAACCCTGAGGGGTTGATGGTATCACCCTCATTTTACAAAGATATCCAGAAATTAACTAATGTATTCAAGTTCACATAGCGAAAAACTGATAGATTCGATTCCACAACATCATGCAGGTGTTACCACATCACACTAACTGAGATTAGCATCACTGACTACCAGGGTATTAAAATCGAGGATGGTAGAGACTATCTAGTTAAAGAACACTTAACACTCATTGGTAAACACATTCCAACATAGAAAAATGTTACCATTTTTTCCAAATCATTAACCCAGCTTTTAGGAGTGTGTGTGACTTTGAATGGAAGCATTTTCTAATAGAAAGACTACACCACACTGCCATACTTCACTGACATTTCAATATTATACATTAAAGCCTTGAAAATATAATTTTAGAGAAAGTTTTCAATATTTTACGCACATTTCCTCAAATATAACAAAAGATAATGGCTACTTATTATATCATTAGTTTCACCTTAATTTCAGCTACTCTGGAAGAAAAGAGGCTGCGGGTGATCTCTCTTTCCATCTCTCTCTTGCTCTGCTTACTCTCAGCCTGTTGGCCACCTCCACCATAGACAGCACCAGCAAATCCTGCCTCACCACCAGCTGTCCAGTCCACCAGGGGATCATACACAAATGCCTCCAGCAACGTCAGCAGAGTCTCTCTGCCACGCCGCATAATGTGTAGAACCTGTTTTGAGAAGAGTTTTAAATAAGTTTTGCCACAAGTTTCCTCATTAAATTGTGTTTCCTCATTCCACAAGTTTTGTTCATTTAACAAGTACACTGAAAGGTATAAGAGAAAACAGCATACCTGCTCACAGGAAAGCCTAAAAACACCTTCTACTCCAGTTACACCCAGTGCGGTTTCAATGTTTTGGGTCATTCGAAAAGGTACTTTCTCAGGAACTCTAAGGCTTTTACCTTGAAAAGACAAATTCTTACATTTTTACCCTTCCAGCAAAAAACATTTCACCCACCTATAAATGAAAAACTCCACTTTAATTTTACCTTTTTCAAAGCAAACGTTGTAATCTATGTGAACAACTTCTCCAGTCGTCATATCTATGAGAACATTATCCAGATGTCTATCTCCAAGGCCAATTATGTATCCAACCATAGACATGACTGCAGTGGATCTTGCATAAGACTGAAACCGGGAGCAGGGGAGCACGTTAAACACTGTTAGCAAATTTCCTTCTGACATAAACTTCCACGCTCTAAAACTTAGAAAACTCAATCCTACACTCATTTAAAATAAAAAGCCTTTCTTAGGGTCGCTGCATGCAGTCACGCAAGTTCTGCACAGAGCAGCTGCATACAAGTTTAAGGTCCTGGTCCTAGTTTAATCATTATCAGAATACTGGATTTTAAAAGAAAAACAAGGGAAAAGGATGTGGCGCAAACGGTTAAGTGCCTGCTTCCCACACAAGAGGTCCCGAGTTTTGTTCCAGTGCCTCCTGAAAAAAAAAAACAAAAACAAATAACAAGCAAAAACAAAAAAAATCCCAACTCAGGGAAGCTGATGTGGCTTAGTGACTGAGTGCCAGCTTCCCACATACAAGGTCCCAGGTTTAATCCCTCACAACAAAACAAAACAAAACAAAACAAAAAATTAAAAATTTTTCAGCCTCCTAGGTTTTTCTCTTTCTAAATTTTTATTTTCCTTTCATTTCACCCATAACCCTATGACAGTCTTTTTAAGAAGTATGAATTAAGAGACAAATATACCCCTAACTCACAAGATATACAGAAAAATGAACTATAAAACTCCTACACAAACAACCAAATTTTAAAATGAGCAAAGGATTTGAACAGACATTTTCCAAAGAAGATATACAATTGGCCAACAAACACATATACAGATGCTCAACATCATTAAAATATCAGGGAAATGCAAATCAAAACCATAATAAGATACCATTTCATATCCACTAGGATAGCTAGTATTAAGGAACTAGTAAATAAGTGTTGGCAAGGATGAGGAAAACTGGAACCTCAAAGCATTGCTGGTGGGAGTGCAAAATAGTGCAGCTGCTGTAGAAAACAGGCAGTTCCTCAAAAAGTTAAGGAAAAGTAGCAAATCCACTCCTAGTATATATACAAAGTAATTGAAAACAGGGATGCAAACAGATAATTGTATGCCATTATTCAGAGCAGCATTATTCACAATAGCCAAAAGGTGGAAACTCAGGTGTCCACTGACGGAGGAACAGATAAAAAAAATGTGGTATATCCATAAATGGAATATTATTCAGCTATAAAAAAGACTGATGTACTGATACATGCTACAACATGGATGAATCATGAGAACATTATGCTTAGTGAAATAAGCCAGAATAAGCAAACTCAGAGAGACAAAAAGTAGACTGGAGCTTGCCAAGAGCTGAGGAGAAGGGGGGAATGGAAGCTATTTCTTAACTTTCTGTCTGGGGTAATGAAAAGGTTTTGGGAATAGATGGTGGTGACGGTAACACAATAATGCAAATATAATTAATGCCATTGAATTGTATACTAAGAATGGTTAAAATGGCAAAGTGTTTGTTTTATATGTATGTTACCATAATTCAAAAAAACTTACTCCAATACAGGTCTCAAACTACTGCAGGAAGGGAGGAAGAAAAGGCAGGCAAACAAAATAGAGAGACAAGAGAAGGGGGCCGGCTAGATAGCTCAGTGGATATGAGCGCCAGTATACCACATGGGAGGCCCCGGGTTCAGTTCCCGGGGACCTCTCCGAGCAGGCAGATGGTCTTGAGAAAGGCAAGCCGCCGTGGGTGGGGCAAAGCCGCCGTGGGCAAGGCAAAAAGCCGCCACGGGCAGGGCAGAGCCCCCACGGGCATGGCAAAGTCACCCGTGAAACACAGAGCTGCCGCCTGCGAAGCATGGAAGCCGGGCAGCCCGCAAAACACGGAGCACTGCTACCCGCAAAAACATGTAGCAGAGCCGCCTGTGAAAACGGAATAGAGCCACCCACGAACGGAGCGAGCTGCCTCTGTGGAGGGCCGACTTGGCGCGTCGCCACAGGGACGAGGGAGACAAGAAGCAGACATAGAAAAAACAGAAGAATGGACACACAGCAAGAGCAAGCAAAAGGGGGGGGGAGGGATATGTAACCAAAAAAAAAAAGTGGCTTTAAAAAAACAAAAAAGAGAAGCAGCAAGCAAAAGAATAAATAATGAAAATAATGAATACAGTCAAAACAAAATGCATGGTAGCAGAGGTGGCTCAAGTAGTTGAGCGCCTGCTTCCCACACAGGAGGTCATGGGTTCAGTTCCCAGTATTTCCTAAAAACAAAAAACAAACAACAAGCAAACAAGTGGAAAAAACCAACTCGGGAGGCAATGTAGCTCAGTGGTTGAGCAATGGCTTCCCACATACGAAGTCCCGGATTCAAACCGCGGCCCTGGTATCTCAAACAAAAACAAAACAAAAAAACAAAACAAAAAAAACATACCTGTGTAACTCTCCACCACTCATCAGGCGTTGTGCAAGATGACCAAAGCTCTTTAGCAAGGAGATTCGGGGGTGTGGCTTCCATTAACTCTTCTAGCACTGTCTTCATTACATGAAGAGGCCAATCCCGACGGGATACATCCAGACTAAGTCCTACTCCTTTCAAAGCAGGACCAATTTTACTATAATAAAGTTCACTAGGACGGGGTACAATTCCAGGATTCTGAGGAGTTTGGTATGAATCTTGGGCCTTTAAAAAATATACATTTTTCAAAAGGTCAACTTTATTAAATAAGAACAGACATCACTTTGAACTTAAAACAGTAGTTCAAAAGCTTATTTTTCAGTATCGTCTACTTATCCAACTAAATTTCATGCATCAAATAGCAAATTCTTCTGGACTACGTATCTTTCTTAGAATCTCTCCTTCTTTTAATTGGGTACTGCTACTTTAAAATTAGTATGTTAAATTTTTCAAGGTTCAATTCAAAACAACACAAAAATTACATTCTTATCTGTAAAAATTAATTAGGTTTTAAAGTTATAATTCATATATGTATATATTTCACATTCTCCACAAATGAGACTTAATTATCAATAGAAAATTGAAAAATATTAAGAAATGCTTTACGTACAAGCTTAGATAACACTTTTCCAATTACTATCTCCAATTCACCTTCCAACAATTGTTTTACAGTCACCCATGCCTACACTTTTAAAGCCTGACTCCTTTCAAAGTCTGTTTCCACACCTACTTTAATTAGAAGCAGTTTCTTTGGCTAGATGTTGAATCCTAAGGTTCAGACTGTATAAAATTTATATTTATATTCTTATCATGTAGCATTGTTCTTGGAATATATTCAGCATTAAGATATTTGGGTAAAAAGAATTCTAAATTAAACTCCTTTTCTAAATCAAAGTATAAATTTCCCAGGTACAAAATATCATGTCATGGTGATTAATTCTAAATCCAATACTGTTTCTTATACATATTTAAAATAACCTTTTTTCCAAAGCTCTTATTTACAAATTTCATTTAAAAGACCTGGTAAGCCTAATAAAAACATTAAAGTATGAAATATCAAGTTACTGCATGATTAGAATGCAACCCCTGTATTCATCTAGAGTAAGATGAATACTTCATTTCTGCCTCTTCAAACTTTATTTTTATAAAATGTGCCTCTCAGAAACACTTTGAGATACCTCAAGCCACTTCCTACTTTAACCTTTATAAACCTATAAAAATGCTAACTATAGCAAGTCTAGAAATATTTTACATATAATATCACAGAATGGGCTTATATATACATTTGTTTCTAAACATTCAAATACATGCATATTTTCATTTTAAACAACCTTTTGTGCTTGCAATGCTGCTTCCCGTTGTTGCCAACGTTTGTAAAGACCAAATAAGGGTGTAGCTCCATCTACCCACTGGATTAGACCTGATCTTGTTCCCAGTGGTGTTACAGAATAGTGCCGAGCATGGAAACGAGGTGTTTCCTGGCGATTAATTGTAGCAAACATGGTATTCACAATCGATAGGAACTGCATTATTCTCTCATCCAGATGTAAATCTTCCAGTCCTATGAAAATAAAATTAAAAGGAGCTAGAGGAGGTGTTCTAATGGGATGGTGTTGGAAGTCCACCATTTTTCATGTATTTCTCAATTAGCAATAGCAGTCAAGAACTGAGAGCCAATGAAGCACATTGAGGGCATTAGAGAACATTCTATCCAGTGACAGACTATTAATCCTAGGTACTAATATTATTAACTGTACCTCAATTGTTATGCTTCTAAATTTCATAGGCAAAGGGGAAGGGAATGGAAAATCTTCAAAATCACATGGAGTCCCGCCCTGATCAAGGTGGCTGAGTGAGAAAATTCAGGACTCCATCCCCCTAAGAAGCTTTGCACAAGAAGGAAGAACCAGTAGAAATATCTTTCTCAAAGGTGTAGAAAACAGTTAAAGGACTACAGTTAACAGGGCAATCACTGAATCAAGAAAAAGGCTACTTAAAAGCAGTAGCTCTCCTGGTGCCCTAACTGGCCCCTTCCCTATGTCTCACCAATTTGGTACAGAGACAGCCCATACTCCCAGTGCAGATCCCCAGTCCCAGCCCTGGAGTGAGCAGAGTAAGCCTCATGCACATACTGAGCACATGTAAGTCTGGCCCATTCTGTCTGGTGGTGGCCTGAGGGACTTGCCATCCCAGAACTTGTTCCGAGTATAGAAGGTGGCTCACAGAGCTCTAGTTCAGTACACAGTGGGAGAGCAGTCAAGTGGCTGCCTGGTACAAGGGATGGTTGGCTACAGGACATACAATGCAGTGCCCAGGACTGTGAGGAAACTATTTCCCACAATCCT
>PVKH010003974.1:0-24072 GCA_004027955.1 Chaetophractus vellerosus
GAGGGGTGATAAGACTCTAACCCAAAGATTGGGTAAGGTGTGGCTATCACCCCAACACTCTTGGAGGATGAGGTCTGGAGCTTGGTCAACACCCAGATGCTTGATAAGGGTGGAACCAAGAAAGTGGTTGTTGGGCAAGACTGTTGGAAAGGGTGGGTTCCCATGTGACCCCAAGGAGAAAAAACCATCGTCTTAAGAATGACTCTCAGACTTTGAAATTGAATGGAGGATGCCCTGCAGGTTTACTAAACTGTAGAGGATCCAGTACTTATGTTAAACATCCCAATTTCTCCTATGGTAATGAAAATGTTTAGCCTTGTCTTTCCATTTGTGTATTGGAAGCAGTTAAATGGTTTTGTAAGTTTCAGAGTTCTACAGCTAGAAGGGATTTTGCCTGAAGACAAACTGTATTTCATTGAACTGATTATGATATGATTTTGTACTTGCAATTGTTACTGATTTAAGCTTTTTTGAATATTGTAATGTATTTTTGGAATTCAGAGGGTGGAGTTACAGTTTGATGTAATTATGAATTCCAAAAAAAATCCATATTGAATCATGCTTGTAAACTGATCTGTTCATCTGGGCATGATTGGGTTATGATTAGGGCGTTAACTGGGCTACGTCAGTAGGGTGTTGAGCCCTGCCCCTCAGTGGGTGTGATCTTAAGTATAAAAGGCAAGACAAAAGACAAAGGGAGCAGATTTGAGTAGCAGTTTTTGAGAATCAGTTCTGATGTTGGAGAGAAGGCTCCAGGAGTAGAAAAGTGAGCTGTTCGCCTGATAGTCTACAGCTGACCTTGTGGAGGAAACAGAGGAACTAAGGCCGAAGAGAAACGCAGCCCTGGGAAACCAAGAAGCCTGAACCCTGACAAACGTCAGCAGCTGTCTTGCTCCAACACATGCCAGTGGACTTTGGTGAGGGAAGAACTTATACTTTGTGACCTGGTAACTGTAAGTGACTACCCCAAATAAATAACCTTTATAAAAACCAACCAATTATTGGTATATTGTGAAGCACCCCTTTGGCTGACTAATACACCCAGGTACAGAAGAAGATTAAAGCATTAAAAGCCATTGGTGAGGATGATCAGATCTGGGACATTCCAGACAAAGACTTTTTAAAAAGGGTCCTAAATATGCACAAAAAGCTAAGGGAAAACATGGGCAAAGAACTAAAGAAAATAAGGAAAATTATAGAGGAATACAAAGAGAAGATCAATAGAGAGATGGAAATTATGAAAAGTAACCAAACAGAACTGAGGGTCTCAATAAAATAAATTTTTTCCTTCTTCATCCCTATTAAGCCAACATCAGTCCATTTTGTGCAGGCAGCAAAGCTTTCTCTACACTCTAGCTACTCAAAGTGTAGTACAAAGACCAGCAGCGGCAGCATCAACTGGGAGCTTGTTAGACATGCAGGATCTTGGGCTCCACTCCAGACGAACTGCATCACAATCTACATTTTTAACAAGATCCTTAGTGATTTGCATGCACACCAGATCTGGAAGATATTGATCTATTCTCTCAACAGACACTCCCACAACATTCATTCGTTTGTTTAGACTCCATACTCTTATGTGTTCATCAGGGACTCTAAAATCAAATTCCTTACAGACAATTGTTAGGTAATAAGGATACAAAGTTTGCTGCCCTCAACAAACTTACATTCTATGTAAAAAGAGAGGGAATTCCCTGTTATTTCAGTTCCTGTCAAAAGCTAGGTTGAGAAATTTGTTTTTGGATATCATGTTCTTCTCCCTTGAAATATGTACCCTTGAGAACTTATCCTTTCTTTAGTGGCCCATACAATTTATATGCCTCATATTATAAGCCACCTCAAATTCTTCTTGGAAATAAATTTATTATAAATAATGTTTCCCATAACTTATGACTATAGTATTAGAGCAATTAAATTTGAAAAAAATAAGAATTAAGAATTATGCTTCTTTCAAATTGTGAAACCATATACCAAATGATATGCAAAGACTAAGCCTAATATTTTATGCCAGATGCACAGAAGATGAAAGTATACTTCCATTAAGCAATAGAAAATTCTCATATAAGTCTAGTTCTATATAGAAACAGCTACATAACCTATAGCGGCAATCTTTATCCTTGCAGATAACCACAGAGAAGAAGGTGTATGCCCACTAAGTTAGGGACCTAATGCACAGGTTAACTCATACTAATCCCTTTTTAGGAGACAGGCAGCAGGAAGCAATAGAATTCATGACCTATATACTCCCAGAAGCCATTCAGTGTTCACCTTCAACTTGTAAGTTTATCTCTTTGCCTAGGTATCATCGAGACTGGGCAATGCCTCTGTTCTGATGCCTACCTCTGTCTCAAGGATGATGGCCCTACCTAGGCTTTCACTAGCTTTAACATGCAATATCTTTATGTAAAAGATGAGATCATGAATATAAGCATTTTACAGATTGATGTTAGAATTAAATTAGAAGTGGTTTTTTATTTTAAATTTCCATAGAAGCTCTATGATCTAATCTGATGAGACTGGTAGGTAAGCATTTGATTGAAAAAGTTGATGAAAACATGAAATCATACATTAAAAATTGAATTTTCACTTAAAAACATACTTATACTTTTATTCACCAAACTTTTGGTGTAAGAACAAAGCCACTTCTTTGCACACAGGTTCATATATCATTTCATCATTTGGAGTTGTAGCTTAATGTTATTGAATCACGCATACCCACAATGCACAGTCTATAATCTGCAGCTTTGGTTCACTTAATGTAAATCAATAGACTTCCATTTTTTTTAGCTAAGAGAGTAAAGATGATCGTCCCACTTTTTTTTCTCCCCAGAATACCCAAAAGCAACAAATAGAATGAGAAATAGAAGCACAAACTCCTTCTTTGACAAAATCAGAGAGCATTTCAAATCCTAACCATGTGTATTATGAAGTACAGTAAGTTAAAGAGGGATGCAAGAAGATGCCAAGAGAATATGCCCAGTGTTACAGATCTCAGACAAAATCAACAGAACACAATTCTCTAATGTAGCATATTCTTAGGAGCAAAATCAACAATCCGAGGGTGGAACAAATGCAACTAATGTTCAGAATTGTGATGCTGGTGAGGCAGAATGGACAAAAGATTGAGAATTGTGAGTTGTCCTACAACTGCTGATCTCAAATGGCAGGAGAAAAGTAAAGATCAAAGGTTGTAGTTCACACACACACATACACACATAATTTTGAGAGATGAGAATTTTTTGCTGGCTTGAAATGCAGGCCTGGATCCTGCCTCATGCACTCTACTGCAAAAAATTGGGTCCAGGAGGCATTCATTTGATTCAAAGATGGGCTTTTTTTTTTTTTTTTAAAGGGAGAGGGTAATCTGCATGGGTTTAGTACCAAAGGGAAGAAAGAAGAAAGGAATTGGCCACATTCCCAAAGAACATTCACCAGAATAATTTTAGCTCCAAGCTAGTAAAAATTGTGACCAAATGTATTGCTATGAATTTTTAAATCTCATTTAAGTTAAAAAACAAAAAAAGCAAAACAGTCTGTTTTGAATGCTACCACTTGATCACATGTAATTGGTCAGCAATTTCTTCTGGCTGCTTTTCTTTATCAAGCCTTTGACAAAGGCATTCAACTTATGGAAACAACTTTTCCTTCTACATTCATATTTCATTGATTATGTAATATTTATTTATATCATTACAATAATTTAACTGGCATAACAAGTTTAGAAACAAATACAATTGACTCAGGCAGAAGCTGAAACAGGTAAGTGAACTAGAAAGTTGCTTGCTATAATCACAAGGGTTCAGCATATAATGGACATTTGCTTTAGAGAAAAAAAACAAAATATGCTTGTTGGTGTATTTGTTAAATGGATATTAAAGGAAATTACTTTATATATGAATATATGTCGTTATTGTGTCATGTTCCCTTTAAATTCTTTATATTATATATCTAGTTTTAGATATATAATATAGTTTTAAATTTTTATTTTATGCCAAAAAACTGTTTTTGAGTTCCTACTATATGCCCCAAGAATAGTAACAAGTGAAAAGTAACTGTTTCATCACTACTATTGAAATTAAATAATATAAATAGGATGTTATTGTTGGGGCTATTTATGATATGCTGAAAAACCTGTATCAGTGCAGAAGATTTCAGTGAAACAATTGAGAGTTCTTTGACTTGCTTCACGAATATCCTTAGAACTCTTCGGACACCTGAGATTATTTTAAATTATTTTAATGTTTATTTTACTTTAAGGATATGTTTCATTTGGAAAAATATGCTTATTTTTAATTATTGTTCAATTTATTGGTGTTTTTTTTTTTAATCTTGAAGATGCCAGAAAAAATTATAATGGACTACTACGAGAAGTATAAGCCTCGAATGAATGAGCTAGAAGCTTTTAATATGGTAAATCTCAGAATTAAACATATTAAATTGGATATTTTGCTAAACATGAATTGGGCTCTATTAAATTGTATTATGGGGCCATCCAATCTATATTGTTATTCCCTTATTATAAAAAACTGTTTGGATCATTTCCTATTTTAGAACTATATTAGGTGTCAGTAACATAATAAAGAGCATACATGGTAGATTTCTCTTAAAGTGTATTATAAATGCACTGAAAGAAGTTCCAGAATTCTTTGAACACAATGGTCTCAATGCAGTTATTTCGCAAGCATTCCTTTTAATTAACTTCATTCCTACTGCCCCTTTAAAAGCTTTTTAATCACATATTTGTATTTGCTTGTTAGATTGTACTTCAAAGTCATTTAAAGGACATTCCTATTTAAAAAAAAATAACTTTTGATCAATGCAATATTCATTTTCTGAGGATATACAATGGTTATTGGACATTTAGCCCTATATGAAGTTTTCTAGATACATTTTTTTAAAATATGAGTGTTCAAAAAATAATGTAGTCATGTTTTTTGTTGTTGTTTTAAGTGACTGCTATCCCATCCTTTTCTTTATTTTAGTTGAAAATTGTTCTAGCTCCTTGTATAGAGACATTGATTCTTTTGGATCGACTTTGCTATCTGAAAGAGCAGGTAAATGATTTTTTTAAAGTGCATAACAAATATCTTTACTAAAACAAGTAACATGGATCCATTTATCTCTAAGATAAGTTTCTTTCATATAAAACTAGGAGGATAATTTTTTCATTATATTTCCAAAGTCTAAATATTCATTCTATCTTTTTTTAAAATACGTAAACATATGTAAAACATGTTTTCAGCAAAGCTGCTGTAATGAAGTTGATACTCTTTTAATTGCATGATAATTAAAATTGAGTAGGCAGCAAATACAAAGCACCATACATGATGCAATAGTGTATAGCGAAAATTAATAAAGACCAGATATGAAAGATAACACATATACATTTCATTTTGTAGGAATTTGCCTTAGAATTCACTTACAGATCTTTGGACATAAGCACTCTGCAGTGTAGAAAACTTCTTTCTGATCAATGAAGATTGCTTCTGTTTTTTTTTCACAATAAACCTTATTTATCTTTGTTTAAATGGCAAAAATACTATCTTTTTGGTTATATTTAAGTAAAATATTTTTCACAGCTTCTGCTCTGAGCTGTGGTCAAAATGAAGTTTTGCAACCTTTTAAAATTAAACCCATTAGTGGGTACAGCTTTATATATCCATTATAAATTTTTTAATATAACAATTTTTTATTATATTGGGAGCTTTACTTTCTTCTTTTCAACAGGTTGCTTGGAACAAATGGATTATAATAAATGTTTGCTTTTGTTCTAATTGGTGTTTTCATAAAGAAATTTTTAAATATTTTAATAATTAATATTTTCCTAAGTTGCCAACTAACTTAAAATCACTGAAGAGTTTTGGTTCCCAAGTTGTTAGGTGACAGAATCAGGCTTATTTTACTAAAGGGGTACTTGGGTTGTTTTCCTTTTCAAAACAGTTTATTAACCTATGTATAATTGGTACGAAAAGCAGTTTGTAAAAAGATTAATAAATTGATAATGATTACTTTTTAAATATTTTAATTGGTGCTTATTATTGTAAATGCAATGCATATTTATAATAAAAAATTTTAAGAGTAAAGAAGAATAAAAAAGAAATAAATTAAAACTAACCATAATCCCACCTTTCAGCACTGACTGTTCTTAATTTTTTGGTGTGTTTTTTGTTTCTCTCTAACATGTGAAAGAGCAGTTTTATATCCAATTTGTTTGTTTCATTTGATATATTTTTTAGAATTTTCTCATCTCTTTAAGTATTCACAGAAAATTAATTGTTTATTTAATTGATACCAAATTTTTGGACACTTTTAGTTTTTCATGGTTATGGAAATGAATAACCTTACTCTAGTTCACTATCTGTATACATCTTTAATTATTTCCTCAGCATAAATTCTTGAAGGTGAAACTGCTAAATAAAGGAAATACCCCTTTATCAACAAATTTAAGATATATTTCCATAATGGTTATTCTAGTTTATATATCCTCTAGCAGTGTTTGAGAATGCTGGTTCCACCAGCTGTCTACCTTTAATAATTCATGAAAGAAACCTCTCCCCATGTCATTTGATGAAGGGAAATATCAGGTTGAAAGATTTAAGAAATGTGTGAATAACTTTTAACTTTTTGCAGTAAAAGTTCATTTTATTCCAGAAAGAATACTTTCACATAGTTTATTTTTGTAGTTTACAGGCATACCTCGTTTTATTGTGCTTTGCTTTATAGCACTTTGCAGATATTCCATTTTTTTACAAATTGAAGGTTCCTGGCAACCCTGCACCAAGCATGTCTATCAGTGCCATATTTCCAACAACATGTGCTCATTTCATGTCTCTGTGTCACATTTTGGTAATTTTTGCAATATTTCAAACTTTTTCGTTATTATTATACTGTTACAGTGATTGAGATCTGTGATCTTTGATGTTACCATTGTAATTGTTTTGGGGTGCCACAAACCATACCCCTATAAGACAGCAAGCTTAATTGATAAATGTTGTATGTGTTCTGATTATTCCACCAACCAGCTCTTTCCTCATCTCTCTCCCCCTCCATGGGTCTCCCTATTCCCTAAGACATTAAAAATATTAAAATTTGGCCAACTAATAACCCTACAGTGTCGTCCAAGTGTTCAAATGAAAGGAAGATTCACACATCTCTCACTTTAAATCAAAAGCTAGAAATGATGAAGCTTATGAGGAAGGCATATAAAAGCTGAGATAGGATGAAAGCTAGATCTCTTGTGCCAGTTAACCAAGTTGTGAATACAAAGGAAAAGTTCTTGAAGGAAATTAAAAGTGCTACTCCAGTGAAGGCACAAAAATGAAAAGAAAGCAAAATAGCCCTATTGCTGATACGGAGAAAGTTTTAGTGGTCTGGATGGAAGATAAAACAAGCCCCAACATTCCCTTAAGCCAAAACTTAATCCAGAGCAAGACCCTAACTCAGTTCAATTCTGTGAAGACTGAGAGAGGTGAGGAAACTGCAGAAGAAAAGTCTCAAGCTTACAGAGGTTGGATCATGAGATTTAAGAAAAGCCATCTCCATAGCAAAAGTGCAAGGTGTAGCAGCAAGTGCTAATGTAGAAGTCGCAGCAAGATATCCAGAAGATCTAGCTCAGATACTTGATGAACTGAACAACAGATTTTCAGTGGAGACAAAACAGCTTTATATTGGAAGAGGATGTCATCTAGGAGTTTAATACCTAGAAAGGAAAAGTCAATGCCTTGCTTCAAAGCTTCAAAGGACAAGGTGACTATCTTTTCAGGGTGACTTTAAGTTGAAGCCAGTGCTCATAGGCCATTCTGAAAATCCTGGGGCCCTCAAGAATTACGCTAAATCTACTCTGTGCTCTACAAACAGAAAAACAAAGACTGGATGACACCCATCTGTTTACAACATGGTTTACTGAATATTTGAAGCCCACTGTTGAGACCTTGTGTTCAGAGAAAAGATTCCTTTCAAAATATTACTGCTCATTGACAGTACATCTGATCACCCAAGAGCTCTGGTGGAGATATACAATGAGATGAATGTAGTTTCCTGCCTGCCAATACAACATCCATTCTGCAGCCCATGGAGCAAGCAGTAATTTCAACCTTCAAGTCTTATTATTTAAGAAATACATTTCTTAAGGCAATAGTTGCCATATATGTGATTTCTTTGGATTGGGACAAAGAAAATTGAAATTTTTCTGTAAAGGATCACCACTTTAGATGCCATTAAGAACATTCATGAGTCATAGGAAGAGGTCAAAATATTGATATTATCAGGAGAATGAAAGAAGTTGATTTCAACCCTCATGGATGACTTTGAGAGATTCAATACTTCAGTGAAGAAAGTAACTGCAGATGTGGTAGAAAATGCAAGAGAACAAATTAGAAGTGGAGCCTGAAGATATGACTAAATTGCTGCAATCTCATGATAAAACTTGAATGAATGAGGAGTTGCTTCCTATGAATGAGCAAAGAAAGTGGTTTCTTGAGATGGAATCTACTCCTGGTGATGATGCTATGAACATTGTTGAAATGACAACAAAAGATTTAGAATAGTACATAAACTTAGATGATAAAGCAGTGGCCAGGTTTGAGAAAAGTGACATCAATTTTGAAAGAAGTTCTACTGTGGGTAAAATGCTATCAAACTGCATTGCATACTACAGAGAAATCTTTAGTGAAAAAGTTAGTAACCAACTTCTGGAAGATGGTGGGGTAGTTAGCTCCAGGACTCAGTCCTTCCACCAGAACAACTTATGAAACAGGCAGGAGCAGTCTGAAACAACTATTTTGAGACTGCAGAAGAGAGAACACTGCACAGCATCCATGGAAGAGTGGGAGGAAGAGGCTGATAACTTATGGTAAAGAACTGTAAATTGTTCTCTCCACACAGCAACTACAGGCACCCATCCCCCACTCTCATGGCAGGCTGCCATAGAGTCCAGTCCCTGGCTAGCTGCTACTGATAGAAAAGGACATAAAAATCCTTTTCCCCAAGAATAGGAGTGTGCATGACTGATCACTGACCATAGCTTTTGATTAGCTAATTCACATGCTGGGTCCTGGCTCTGAGGGCAGCCAGTGTTTCAACCACCCCCCTACAGGGGTAGAGGGGAGAGGGGCAGAGGCGTGGGGATTTAAAGCTGCAACACTTCCTCTGGGCTGCAAGGGAAATCTAGCTTAAGGGCTGCATTTGCTGGGCAGGCCAGGAAAGCTCAGCTTTAGGGGAGCCATTGGAGAAGTTTTTGGTACCCTTCCTGAGCCCCTCCACAGGGCACTTTGGAGCTGGTCTGTTACCCCTTTGTGGGTCTCTGGCCCTGTTTTGGAAGGGTAAGTACTCCCTGGTGATCCTCCTCCCAGAATTAGCCCTCCAGGCAAAAGCAACATGAGACAACAAAAGGAGTGTTAAAAACTATAGAGGCTGACAATCTGGAACTAAGACCTGCTGGCTTCAGATACCCAGGAGATAGAGGTGATGGATGGTGGTGATGGTAACACAACATTGTAAATGTAATTAACAGCACTGAAATATATATCTGAATATAAATAGAAAGGGGAAATGTTACCTTGTATATAAGGTAACAGAAGAAAATTAAAAAAAAAAAAAACAGAACCCATGGAACTACACTACACAAATAATGAACCCTAAATTAAAACATGGACTTTAATTAATTATACAATTATAAAAAATGTGCTATCATCATTGTAACAAATGTTCCACACCAATGCAAGGTGTTGGTGGTGGGGTGGCATTTAGGAATCCTGTATTTTATGCATGATTTCTGTGTAAACCCACAAGTTCTCTAATAAAGAAAAAAAAGAAAATGAAAGAAATTGCCACAACCACTCCAAACCTTCAGCAACCACCACCCTGATGAGACAGCAGCCATCAACATAGAGGCAAGACCCTCCACCAGCAAAAAGATTAGAACTCGCTGAAGATGCAGGTGATGGTTAGCAATTTTTAGCAATATTTTGTAATTACGGTATGTATGTGGGTGTTTAGAAATAATTATTTGCACACTTAATAGATCACAGTGTGGTGTAAATATAAATTTTATGTGCACTGGGAATCCAAAAAATTCGTGTGACTTGCTTTATTGTGGTGGTCTGGAACCAAACCCACAGTCTCCGAGGTATGCTTGTATATTACAAAATATAGTCTGACATTTTCATCTCTCCTTTTTCCTTCAGTAATTTTTGTATATCTGAATAACTTATCAATTTGCAGAAAGACATTGCATGGTCTGCACTTGTGAAGTTGTTTGACCCTGTGAAATCTCCCAGATGTTATGCTGTTATTGCTCTGAAGAAGCAGCAATGATTTCAAGTTGAAGCAAGTGATTAGATGTATCCTGAAATAAGTGGAATCTGTTGCTAACACTGCTTTTCTAAACATTGATGTCATGTTATGTAAATATTTGAAAGTCATTCTATATATTTTCAATAAAATAATGGCTAACAACATAATGCCAATCCATTTTTCCACTGTCAACATATACATTAATAAAATGAAATCCAATTAAAGTACTATGAAAGATTTGGCCTACTTTCCTGAGTTAGTACGTCATTAGGGCATTGTAATGTGAGCCTTGTTTCCTGTTCAATATTTGCAATTTGCTACATCATAATTTGACTTTTATTGACTTAAAAACAAATGAAAGGATGTAGGTATAGATGGAGTAAAATTAGTTGGTGCTGAAAATCATTTGCATTTCTTCCACATTTTGGAAGGATTTTACGTGTTACCAGGAGGGAAAAGTCCACAAAGAGAAGCAATATTCAGGAACCTGGCCAGATAAAAAGTGACTAATATAAAGCACATTTTACACTCTGTTATAGTCTAAGTTACATGCCCTCAAAGAATTCTCCTGTTTTAGAGAGAGACTTCAAGAATGTTCATCTTATATGTGAGATATTCACTTTAAGGATTCTTGTAGCTATTCTTACTAAAATAAAGTGATGATTTGGCCTTTAATGAAATTACCTTGTGCTGGGTGAAAAGCCAATCTGAGTAAATCAAGAGTGAGTGGGAGAAGGCCACCACTCTTCCCAGTGTGGTATATTAGCAGAAAACTTGAAGTTTCTGATCACACAGAAATGTTGGACAGCTGGGATAAAGCTTCTTAGAGAGATTGTATAAATTTCTCCCAAGCAGAAAACATAGCTGCTTTTATAAAATTGGAGTCTGTCCAAAATTTTTTTGGAGTTATGAAGCCAATATTGAGCTTGAAGCCAATATATATGTGAATGATCAGGTACCTTATATGGCTAGAGTAATAGTGGGAATATAAATCATTTTTTAAACTTTTTATTTTGGAAATTTTAAAACATATACAGAAGAGGAGAGTAGGGTATAATAAATCCCCATGAACTTACTACAAACTTCAACAAGTAATCAACATTTTACCAATCTTTTACCATCTCTATATTCATGGGCGCGTACACACACACACACACTTTCCACCCACACCCACCCATACTGGAGTATTATAAAGCAAATTCTAGACAATTTATCATTTCATGTAAATACTTTAGTGTATTTCTGATAGCTAAGAATTTTTTCCATATTAACATCTATTACTTGTCCTCATTCAGATTTCCCTGATTGGCTCAAAATTCTTCTATATCAGTTTGTCAATTCAGAATCCAAACAAGGTTCACATATTTGTATTTGGTTGATATGTGTCTTTAGTTGCTTTTAATATATAACAATTTCCTCTCCCTCTTTTTATTTCATATTTTAATTTTTTTAAGAAACCAGGTGTAATGGTTTGACAGTTTTATGTAATTATGAATTCGAAAAATATAAATTGGATCATGCTTGTAGACTGATCTCTTAACCTGGGCGTGAATGGGGCATTAACTGCCACGTCAGTGGGATGTTGAGCCCCACCCCTCGGTGGGTGTGGTTTCAAGTATAAAAGGCTAGAAAAAAGACAGAGATTTGAGAAACAGATTTTTGAGAAGCAGTTCTGATGTTGGAGAGGAGCGCTCCAGGAGAAGACAAGTGGGCCGATCGCCCGATAGTCTACAGCTGGCCTTGTGGAGAGATGCAAAAACGTAGAGAGCCTCATGGTCTATAGCTGAACTTGTGGAGGAAACAGAAGCTAAGCCCAGAGAGAAACGCAGCCCCGGGAACAGAGGAACCCAGAAGCCTGAACACTGGAGACGTCAGCAGCTGTCTTGCTCCAACATGTGGACTTTGGTGAGGGAAGAAATTTATGCTTTGTGGCCTGGTAACTGTAAGCTTCTACCCCAAATAAATACCTTTTATAAAGACCGACCAATTTTTAGTATATTGTGAAGTGCCCCTTTGGCTGACTAATACACTTGGTCATTTATCCTATAGAATTTTCCAGTTCTGGATTTATGTGACTGTACCATCAGAGTGTCATTTGATACATCTATCCCACATATTTCCTGTAAACTAATACTTAGTACTAGAAACTTGATTGGATTCAGGTTGTTGTGCATTTGTTTGTCCTTTGGCAAAATTACTTCATAATTAATGTTATGTGCTTCCTATTGCATCACTTCAGGAGGCACATAATGTTTGACTGCCCCACATCTAGTGATAGTACGATTGATCGGTGGCTTCAGATGTTGTGAACCTAACTTATACAATGTAAAGTTCCCCATCACCTATTTTCTTAATGGTTTTAACAGCCAGCATTAGTGATTAAAAGCAAAAGGAAAGAATAGAGCCATACACTACAAGTTGATTTCTCATATTCACACTGATTACTGGAGAATCCTCCTCTGATTTCTGTTTAGTTTTTGCACTTTATCTTGCTAAATTGCCTTTTTGTTTTAAACATGCTATTATTTTATCTCTTCATATTGTTTGCTAGATGAGTAGCTATCTCAGAAGGAGCGGAAAACCACACCGGTCTACTTACTTTCCTTTCATAATTTTACCTTTTATGTAAAATTTTAAACTACCTCCCTGGTGCCCAAATATTTATATAACATTATTTTCTCATTGTGATAAAATAGAAAAGAACTTTATATGTGTAAAGGACTGTTTAGTACATAGAAGTAAATTACAACTATTTAAATCACCATGGAAACTGTATAGTAGCCTCCTAATTTTAAGATTGTCAGAAATTACATCTATCAATTAATGGTTTCCATTTTTATTAATCAGAAACAAATGTGTGACTCAAGCTTCTAGTCAGCCTGAGACAACCTATATGATCATACTGAGAAGATAACATTTCAGCAAAAACCCAAGAAATAAAATATTTTAGCAGGACATCACCTTTATACATTATGAATCCCCATTGCAATGTCTGTGGGCTCCCATGTCATAAAAACTGCTGTTTGAGAACTAGTTACAGTTTAGCTAAAGAATATGATGAATTGGCAAAAGCACTAGTTCTGATTGTTACTTTCTGGGTGAGCTAAAGAAAGACCCTTAACATCTCAGATCCTCATCTGTAAAATGGAGTTTTATTTGATATTCATTTTATAAACTTTTATTGAATACCTACCTGTGTCGGATATTACCCTAGGCACTGGGAATATGGAAACAAACAATAAGTCACTTAAAGAGCTCACAGTCCAGTGAGGGAAGCAAACATTAAAACCAGTAATTACAATAAGATCTGGTAAGTCTTATAATAGAGATTCAATAAACTTACATGAAAGAGCACCTGAGTCTTAGCTAATAAAGAAATGCTTCTAAAAAGAGATGATCTGTAGTAGACTCTTTAAGAAGTAGGAGTTAACCTAGGAGCAAGGAGAAGGACATTCTAAGCATGTCTAAAGTAATGGCACAAATTGGTTCTTGGATAATAGTAATAAAATTATACAACTATAGCAAGACCAATCATTTTAAAAGAAGAAGAAAAGAATCTTCAAATAACTTGTATCAGGAATGGAAAACTGTATATCACTATAGATCCTTCAGAAATTAGAAAATTATTAAGAAATTATTAACTGTGCCAATAAATTTAAAAGTTTGGAGGAAATGGACAAATTTCTCAAACAAATGCAATATGCCAAAACTGCCTCAATAAGAAAACTAAAATGAATAATTATATATCTGTTAAATTGAATCTGTGATTAATCTCTATATTAATTCCCTCCATTTCGATAAAAGTACTTTGTGGGTATTGCATATAATTCAGTCAACATCTATCTGTTAGCTACTATATGACTAAGACTGTGTTGGACACTGAGCATTGAGAAAAAAGATTTAAAAGCTGTGATACTTCCTAATCTTCAGGACCTTATTGAAACACGTATGATAGGCATATGGAAGAGTCAAGATTTAGATAACAACATGTGGGAGGAGAAAAAGAAAGTCTGTACATAAACACATAATCCTTTCCATGAACTCTGTCCCAGAACTGTTCAATTCTGTTCCATTCTCTCCCATAATTATACTTTCTTTTAGGTTATTTTTGTATATGTTCAGTAGAATGGCTAATTTTCATAGAGGAAGACTGTTTAACAAACAATCTGCTCTATGAAATATGTGCTCTGGTTAACCTGTGACCAAAGGAACTGAAACTCCCCAAGCCTCCCCAGATGATTTATATTTGGCCAGTGATGCTACTGGCTGCATGTATGGCAATTTATTAGTTGATGTATTTATCTCAATGGGTTGCCTCATTAAGTTTGCAGATGTTCTGTCGATGGAAGACCTTTCTTTCAATTTTACTGTTTTTATTAGAATTTTCCGATGCACAATCCAGCATGATAGTTAACACATTTTCAGCAAAAAAAAAAGTAACCATGTATTCAAATCTCATGGAGGGAAAAGCCTTTAAGTTGTACTAAGACAGTTATGATTGAACATGAAGTCTAGGAAAAATATATGTAGTTATGCAAATTATTGTCTAAAAGTCACCATGTTGCTTTTCAATCACTCCCCATGTGATTTGGTGTGCATCAAGTAATCATGTTAAACCAAATGCACACACATTCTGAGTTAGCTGTCCTTCTGAGAAAGAATCTACAGTCTTCTAGTACTACTGTAACTCTTTTAAGAAAAAGAAGTGATCCAGGTGGTGATTTTCCATCAAGCAAAGAATACTCAAATAACATGTTTCAAGGGAAAGATAAAACAACTCCAGATACCATTTGAGCTTAACAAAGACATTTCTGGTGTTCTGGTGGCTTCTGAATATTTCTGATTTTAGTAGACAATGTAACTCTGTTCAGATAAGCTTGTGAATAAAAGCATTTGGGATAGATTTTTAAATCATAAAATCTAAGTACTAGTGCTTTATTTCCATTTAGACTCATAAGGAACAGAAAATATATTGAAAAACAAAGGAGGGTTCAATTTTAGTGTATATAATAATGTTGAAAAACTTTCTATATATGCAAATAATGCCTTTAAAAGTCTACATTTTAATTCACGTTACCATTTACACTAGGTTTATGAAGTTCAAAAAGCCATTACTTAGAAGCAGGTTATACTGTAATGAAGAATGATTTTAAAAGGTTTTGAGGGCCAACATTTAGAGTATAAGAACTGAAAACTTTCTTTTTTAAATTGAATTATATTGAGGTATAAATTCAAACATGAATGTACATAAACAATAAGTGTATACTAACAATTGTGAACTTATAAAACAAACATGCACATCATCTTCAGGACTTCCATACATCACTCCACCACCAACACCTTGCATTGTTGTGAAACATTTGGTGCATTTTCCCCCAACCCACCCGATTATTACCACCCTGGTTTAGCATTATATATTTGTTATAGTTCATGAAAGAACGCTCTCATATTTATTCTGTTAACCACAGTCCATCTTCCACCACAGGATTCTTGTGTTACACGGTCCCATGCTTTGTACACTCCACTCATTGTGTATACTCACTGGCTCTCATTTTTATCACAGACTTGTGCTGTCATCACCTCAGTCAATCTTAGAATATTTTCATTACTGCGAAAGGAAAAATCCCATACCCCCTTATACCCCTATATGTTTGTCTCTTAAAATTGATATAGTAGCATCTTTGCCATTGCTGCAAAAATATTACAGTATTACTGTTAACTATCTTTCATAAGTTATATTAGTTATAATTTTCCTGTGTATCACCCTACTCTTAATACTTTGTAAAAGAAGAACATTCTTTTTTTATTATTACTATTTATTTATATATCCCCCCCCCTTGCTGCTTGTTCTCGCTGTGTTCATTTGCTTTTGTGTTCTTCTGTGTCTGCTTGTCTCCCCCTGCTGTGGCATCCTGCTGAGTCAGCTCAACGCGCGGCGGCTTGCCTGCTTCGCGGCAGCTTGCCTGCTCGCGGCGGCTTGCCTTCTCACGGAGACCCCAGGAACCGAACCTGGGGCCTCCCATGTGGTAAACCAGAGCCCTACCAATTGAGCTACAGCTGGTTCCCAAGAACATTCTTATATTATTAATCACAATCTTCATCCCCACTGAAAGCTTTCTTAAGGTAAAAAAATTTTTTTGATAAGTTTACTCATTAATAGCAAATACTGTTGTTTATCTTGGGGATAAACAGATTTTAAAAGCTTTAAAAATATCTTTCTTATTTTAGGTCCCTTAGTACAATTGTAATATCCACTTTTGTAAATGAGATTATTGGTAATGTGCTTTCATTCCAATAGATTGGTTGCAAATGCTTGGAGTATAAAGGATTTCATTAAAATTGTTGATTGTTGCTGTGAACAGCATAGTTCTTATCTTTAAGATTAATGAAACAAGGATAATTTCAACCCAAATCTCCTTTACTTTTTTAATGAAAATTAAACTAAATCTCCTGGAGATTTGTTTAGTTATATAAATAAAGCAATCTTTCTAAGCTACTGAAGGTCATAGTTGCCTGTTGGAGTTATGTCATATATGCATTTAGGAAGATCAGTAGACACCAAGATTCCTGTATGAGTTACTAACTTTAATTTTAAAATAAATCTTTTGATAATAAATATAAACCTTAACATAATTTCTAATACTTTGGCATTTTACATATCATATATGCAAGGACCACCAAGGGCATTACAAAGGTGGTTTCATAAAGAGATTTATTTATAAATGAAATCTGAAAATAAAAAAGCATATTTTCAAAAATAGCCAGCTAAACAGACGCTCACACATTGCAATGTTAAGGCAATAATATTTCATAAAGCTGGTGGGCATATAGCAATGCCTATGTCTTCAACATTACAGTTATAGGGCATATTTCTTGGTCATCAATACTGATATTTCTGACCATTAGTTCCAATAACATTTCTTTTTTCATTGAAGTCCACACCAGTGGCATGCTTCATTGTCCAAAGTTTACTTTCCAGTCATAGAAATATGGGAAGCAAAGACTTAGCAGGAAACTCCCTCTACCACTCCTTTCCCTCAGGAGAGATGAACTTAGTTAGTCTTGCTAATCAAAAGTGCAGTCCAGGCCAAAAAGAGTTTGGAGGTTTCCAGTGGCTGGGAGGGAGGAGAAGTGGGGGGTTATTGCTTAATGGGTACAGAATTTCTGGTTAGAAAGATGAAAATTTTTGGTAATGGATGGTGGTTATGGTAGCACAACACTGTATAAATAATTAATGCCACCGAATTGTACACTTAAAAATGATTAAAATGGCAAAGTTTATGATATATCTAGATAGATTGATTGATTACCAAAATTTTTTTAACTGAAAGAAAAATAAAATGCAGTTCAGGGATACTTGCATCAGCAAGACCTGGGAGCTTGTATGAAATGCAGACTCTAGGGCCCTACCCCAGAACTAGCTGGTCAGAATCTGCATTTTAAGATCCTCAGGTCTGATATCATCATCATCATGGTGACATAAATATCCTTTGAAAAGGCCTCCCCAGAGATTTTCAAATAACAGACAAATTCTACTTGCTTTGAACTCTGGAGGATAGTAGAAAGTAAAGACTCCACAAATGCTGAACCAATGAAACAGAAAAATGTCAGGTAGGAGAAGTCCATCTCAGACCACCAATAAGATCCCATTTCTCCTGCCCCCCACAGTGTCCCACATAGCTTGAGAACTACACAGGCAGCATGGCTCCAGGTCCTTTTCACCATGGACAGAGACTGTAGACCAAATCAGGAGTGAGTTAGAACTTCCTACATTTCCAGGCACAGGGCCCTAAATCTGCAGAGACCAGGGCAGACCATGATCCTCTGAGGAATGCTGCATTCAATAGGGCACTCAGGAAATAGACTGCCATAGAAAGGCTGGAAAGAACAGTTGTGACCAATCCAGTTAAAGTTGGCTGGACCACCTAAAAGCAAAAGGGACTTTTCTGAAGTGATCCACCTTTCTGGATTGGCTTAATCTGGCTCGCCAGGGTGGGATACACTAATGGAGAAGAAAACGGAAGCAGAAGAGCCTCACAAAGAGAAAAAAAAAAATTTTTTAATGGGGGTGGGGGATTGAGGGGAAGTTAAACTGAACTGCTGTAAGTAGGATAGGTCCCAGAACCAAAAAGTGTAGCGAAAATGGGACCCTAATGAGTGAGAGCATTTAAACAAATCATAGGAGCTAGGGAGAAAATCCTTCCCCAAAACAAAACAGATCAAGATTCTTTGAAAAGAAATAGAGAAAAGGAAGCTCTCTTCTGGAGGTGAAACAATTGCACAAAACGTGCAATCTTAAAAATTGCATTGCAAATCCAGGGCAAGAATCAGAAGAAGAAGAGCTGAGAAAATTTGAACAGTTACACATGGGCTGTTCTAAATGTCTAAAATAAATTACACCAAGTGTCAAAGAAGAGCCTTAACACAAAACCAATCAATAATTAAAACCCTAGTCAAGAGAGAGAAACAGAACTTCACAGTTAACCCACCAAGAAATCAGATGCCTAGACATCAGCAAAAAAACACAAGCCATACTAAGAAACAGGAAGATATGGCTCGGTCAGAAATAATGGCTGAAAACTTCCCAACTCTTACGAAAGGTATATATCTCCAGTGCAACATACTCCAAACAGAATGAATCCTAATAGACCCACTCCAAGACACACACTAATCAGGAATTCAAATGACAAAAATAGAGAATTTTGAAAGCAGCAAGATTAAAGCAATTTATCACATAAAAGTGATCTTCAGTAAGACTAAGTGCCGATTTCACATCAAAAACCATGGAGGCAAGAACACAGTGGTATGATATTTTTAAGGTACTGAAAGAGAAAAACTGCTAGCTAAAAATTATCTGGCAAAACTGCCCTTCAAAACTGGGGGAAAGTTTAATGTATTCACAGATAAAGGGAAACTAAGAGAGTTTGTCAATAAGACACCTGCTGTATAAGAATTACTAAGGGGAGATCTGAAGATTGAAAGGAAAAGACAGGAGAGAGTGGCTTGGAGTAGTGTGATGAAATGAAGATCATTAAGGATAAGTAAAAGGGTAAATGCAAAACCCAATAATACTGTTTCCTCAATATACTCTACTCTTTAATTCATATAAGAATCAGAAGACAACTGGGCAAGAAAAAGGCATATTTCCTGATAATGGACATGAGAGATATAAAGTGATAAAGTTGGGCAAAACAATATAAAAAGGGAAAACAGATAGATATGGGAGCAGAAAACTTGTATGCTATTAAAGCTAAGTTCCAAATTCATGGATTATAGATGCAGGTTTTGGAATATAAACCCCAAGGTAACCAAAAAGAAAGTATTTTTTTTTTAAATACAGAAACACAAATGAGAAAGGATTCAGTCAGATACATCACAAAAGATCAACTATACAGAAAAAGGGGTTGCAAAAAAAGAAAAGAGGGGTGAAAAATGATATAACGTATAAAAACCAAGGGACAAAATGGCTGAAGTAAGTACTGCCTTTACAGTAATAACATTGAATGTTAATGGATTCAACTCCCAAATCAAAAGACACAGGTTGGCAGAGTGGATTTTAAAAAGCCTGATCCAACTAATATGTTGTTTACAAGAGACTCACCTTAGACCCAAAGACAAAAACAAGTTGAAAGTGAAAGGATGGAAAAAGATTTTGCATGCAAATAGTAGCCAAAAAAGAACTAGGGTAGCTATACTAATATCAGACAAAATATATATTAATAAAAGGGCTGTATTAATAAAAACTATATATTAATAAAAGGGGTATATTAGTCAGCCAAAGGGGTGCTGATGCAAAGTACTAGAAATCTGTTGGCTTCTATAAAGGGTATTTATTTACAAGGCCCTAAAGAGTCCAACTCAAGGTTACTTCCTCACCAAACTCTTGCCATGTGTTGAAGCAAGATGGTGGGCCATGTCAGTGAGGGTTCAGCCTTCCTCTTCCCTCTTAAGGTTTGGTGGGTTCCCCACCCCACCCACCCACCCCCACTCCTTCTGATCTCAGCTGTAGGCTGGAGGGCTCATTTCTTTCTGGGCTCAGCTGCTCTGTTCTTTTTACAAGGTCAGCTATAAACTATCAGGTGAATGGCTCATCTCTCTTTCTGAGGTCACAGGATTGAAGTCCTCTCGTCTTTTCTGTCTGTGGACCTCTCTTTCCACATGTGCATCTGCTTCTGTGTGTCTCCTTGATTGATTGTCTGTTTATATAGCCCACAAAGGGGGTAGGTACACAAATTGAGTTGCCCCAATGTCGTCAAATCAAAGACCTAATCTTAATATACTTTAATCAAAGGCATCTCAGCTGAATCTAATACAATCAAAGTGTATCACCTCAGAGGGGCAGACAAATTTACAAACATAATCAATATCTCTTTTTGAAATTCATAATTAATATCAAACTGCTAGAGGGAGCAATCCACCAAAAAGAAATAACAATCTTAAACATTTATGCACCTGACCATAGTTCCCCAAAACACTTGAGGCAAACACTGACAAAACTTAAGGGACTATGCAATAATAGTTGTAGACTTCAATACACCACTCTCATCAATAGGTAGAGCATCTAGATGGAAGATCAATAAGGAAACAAGAACTTGAATAATATGATAAATGAACTAGACCTAACAGACATATACAGAGCATTCACACCCCAAAATAGCTGGATATAAATTCTTCTCAAGTGCACGTGGATCGTTCTCGATGATAGACTACAGGATGGGTCACAAAACATGTCTCGATAAATTTAGAAAGATTGAAATCATACAAAGCATGTTCTCTGACCATAATGGAATGAAGCTGGAAATCAATAACACACAGAGAATGAAAAATCCACAAATATATGTATGTCCAATAACACACACTTAAACTATCAGTGGGTCAAAGAAGAAATTGCAAGGGAAATCAGTAAATATCTTGAAACAAATTAAAATGAGAGCACAACATATCAAAACTTATGGGATGCAGTAAAGGCAGTGCTGAAAGGGAAATTTATAGCCCTAAATGCTTACATTAAAAAAGAAGAAAGAGCTAAAATCGAAGATCTAATTGCTTGCCTGGAGGAACTAGAAAAGAACAACAAACTAAGCTCAAAGCAAGCAGAAGAAAGAAATAAACAGAGCAGAAATAAATGAAATCAAGAATTAAAAAACTAGGGGAGCCTATGTGGCTCAATGGTTGAACGCCATCTTCCCACATATGAGGACCCAGGTTCAATCCCCGGCCTAGTATCTCAAAAAAATAAAATAAAAGGAATTAACAAAACCAAAGTTGGTTCTTTGGAAAGATCAATAAAATCGACAAACTCTTAGCTATACTGACAGGAAAAAAAGGGGAGAAGATGAAATAAATAAAATCAGAAAGGAGAGGGGTTATTACCATTGACCTCACAGAAATAAAATAATCATAAGAGGATACTATGAACAACTGCATGCCAACATATTAGATAACCTAGATGAAATGGACAAATTCCTAGATTTACACTGTCTATACAAGAAATAGAAGACCTCAACAGACCAATTACAGCAAAGAAATTGAATCAGTCATCAAAAACCTCCCATCAAAGAAAAGCCTAGGACCAGATCACTTCACAGGTAAATTCTACCAGTCACTCCAAGAAGAATTAATACCAATACTGTTCAAATTCTTCCCAACAAAAGTTGAAGAGGAGGGAACACTACCTAACTCATTCTATGAGGTCAATACCCTCATACCAAAGTCAGATAAAGATAACACCAGAAAAGAAAAATGCTTACCAATTTCTCTTATGAATATAGATGAAAAATTCTCAACAAAATATGTGCTAATGGAATCCAACAACACATTAAAAAGAATTTTACACTGTGAACAAGTGGATTTTATCCCAGGTATGCAAGAGTGGTTCAACACAAGAAAATTAATGTAATGCATCACATCAACAAAACAAAGGGAAAAAACCCCCACATGATCATTGCAATTGATGCAGAAAACATTCAGCATCCTTTTTAGGTAAAAACACTTAGAAAAATAGGAATAGAAAGAAACGTCCTCAACACAATAAATAGCATACATGAAAAACCACAGCTAACATCATACACAATGGTGAAAGACTGAAAGCTTTTCCTCTAAGATCTGGAACAAGATAAGGATGCCCACTATCACCACTGTTATTCACATAGTACTAGAAGTTCTAGCCAGAGCAATTAGGCAAGAAAAAGGAATAAAAGGCATTCCAATTGGGAAGGAAGAAGGAAAACTTTAAGTATTTGCAGATGACATGATCCTATATATATAAAGTTACAAAAAACTATAACAAAGCTACTAGAAGTAATAAATTCAGCAAAGGGCAGTGTTAAAAGATCAGCACACACAAATCAGTGGTGTTGGGGGAGGAAGTGGGGCATATGGGAATCTCCTATATTTTTTATGTAACATGTAATCTAAAGTTTCTTTAAAAAATGTTTTAAATCAATAGTGTTTATAAACACTAATAAATGAGCAAAATGAGGAAGAAGTCAGGGGAAAAAATCCCATTTACAATAGTGACTAAAAGAATTAAATATATAGGAATGAATTTAACAAAGGATGTAAAGGACTTGAACAGTAGTCATTGCTAAAAGAAATCATAGACCTAAATGAATGGAAGAACATTTCATGTTCATCGATTGGGAGACTGAATATCTTTAAGATGTCAATTCTACTGAAAATGATTTAGATTCAGTGGTATCCCTATCAAAATTCCAACAGCCTACTTTGAAGAAACGGAAAAGCTAATTATCAAATTTATATGGAAGGCAAAGGGGACCCAAATAGCAAAAAAAAAAATCTTTAAAAAGAAGAATGAGTTGGAGAATTCACACTTCCTGATTTTAAAGCATATTACAAAGCTCCAGTAGTCAAAACAGCATGGTATTGGCACAGGAATGAATATATGTGCCAATGGAATTGAGAGTTCAGATATAGATCCTCACACCTACAGCCAATTAATTTTTTACAAGGCTTCCAGTTCCACACACTTGGGAAAGAATAGCCTCTTCAACAAATGGTGCTTGGAGAACTGGATGTTCATATGCAAAATAATGAGAGGACCCTTATCTCACACCATGTACAAAAGTTAACTCAAAATGGATCAAAGACTCAGGTCTATAAAAGTCCTAGAGGAAAATGTAGGTTAGCATCCTCAGGATCTTGTGTTAGGCAATGGTTTCTTAGACTTTACACCCAAAGCTCAATTAATGAAAGAAAAAAAAGGGAGCTTCTCAAAATTAAAAATTTTTGTTCATCAAAGGACTTTGTCCCAAAAGTGAAGAGACAGCCTACTCAATGGGAGAAAATCTTTGGAGCCATATATCTGATAAGGGTTTAATATCCAGAATCTATAAAGAAATCCTACAACTTGACAAACAACAAACAACCCAATTAAAATATGGGCAAAAAATTTGAATAGACATTTTTCCGAAGTGTATATACAAATGGCTGAAAAGCACGTGGAAAGGTGCTCACATCATTAGTTATTAGGGAAATGCAAGTCAAAACCACAATGAGATCATTTCATACTTCCTAGAATGTCTACAATTAAAAAACACAAACGCAAATTACAAGTGTTGGAGAGGATGTGGAGAAATTAGAACACTTATTCATTACTGATGGGATTATAAAATGTTTCAGCCATTATGGAACTCAGTTTGGCAGTTCCTCAGGAAGCTAAGTATAGAATGAAGTACCATATGACCCAGCAATTCTGCTAATAGGTTTATACCCAGAAGAATCTAAAGCAGGGTCTCGAATAGATATTTGCACACCAAC
>PVKH010003975.1:0-24078 GCA_004027955.1 Chaetophractus vellerosus
AGACTTATTGTGATTCTAGCAATGGAAGAAACTATATCATTCATGTGGAGGCAGTGGCCAGTACAGGTTCCGAGAGCAGAGAGAGGGAAATACAGGTGAAATATGGGGGCATTTTGAGGACTTGGGAATTTTCCTGACTGTCATTACCATGACAGATACAGGCCATCACATATCTTGCCATAACCTACAAAATTGTGTGGGAGAGAGTATAAACAATGTAAACTGTAATCCATGCTTAGTGGCAATGCTCTAAAATGTTTTCATCAATTGTAATGAATGTATCACACTAATGAAAGCTGTTGTTAATGTGGGAAAATATTAGAGGTATAGGAAGCGTGGCATATAGGAATCCCCTATATTTTTATGTATTGTTTATGTAATCTAAATACCTTTAAATATATATATATATTTTTTTTTAAAAAGAATTATGTATTTGTGTGTTTTGAATAATGGTAGAAATAAAAGAATAGGTAAATTTTTCTTAAAAAACTAAAACTTTTGAACACAACAAAAAATAATTTACCATCTATGGGAAAGGCATATTTTATAATGTTTCATCTATTCACATAATTTAACAAGCATATCAGGAAGTCTCTAAAATAAATACTCATGTCATATGATCAATTTTTAATTATTAAATACTGACTATATCTTTATAATCTGAGTCATATTTTGCCTAAAAGAAATCACTGCTGCTTTTGTCCATCAGAGTTTTATTGGTACAAAACTTGCCACCTCCCTGTAAATAAGTAGTTCTTTTCCATTGCCCAAGCTCTCAAGCTAGGTGTGGTCATTAAGAATAAAGATAACTTATTTTCAACAGGGTTTTTGGAGACATGATATAAGAATCAGCAATTGAAAGAAAAATAAAAGCATTCTCTACCATTTCTTCAGCTGCCTATTTAGTTAATATTCAGAGATCATGCTTACTGCCAGATTATACTGCTTCATGAAAGCCTTATCAAATCATACTGAATGTCTACTTTTTGTGCTCTGGCAGGTGATGCCATATATACAGAACTATTGTAAAATATGAAAAATTGCATTTTTCATGTTTCCTTTTTCTTTTATTCTTTGTAACTTTAAATTATCAGATATTATAATATTTTAACAAATTTAATATTTTAATATTTTACACCATGGTTTTAAATGCAAATATCAGGAAAAGAGAATGTGTTTATACAAATGAATTTTTTGTTACATCCTGAAACTCAAGTATAAGGAAAAAATGACTTCTTTGTGGGAAGTATATTTAGAGTAATCTGAATAGTTGCTAAATGTCTTGAAATTAGGCTTTCATGGCAAGACTATTGCTTTTAAATTGATTATATAATTATTTGATTTGACTAGGAGGGAAATAAGTAAATGTGCACATATCCATACATATAGTCAAAATTTATTTTATAATATAAGTACTTTCAGGAAAAAAATGAGATTAAAAATATGTAGTCATCATAAGATGCTGTAGGATAAAATTTTATCAATAAAAATTTATTTTAATTATTTGCTGAATTTGAGACCAAAGTATCTTCTCATCTTAGTGACAATTGTATAAAACATGTCAGAAATCATTTGATAATGTAGTAGAAACAATAGATATTTTGCACAAAAATAATTTGACTAGAAAAAGAATACAACATAAGAGAAATGCATATTTTAAAATAGTTTTTCAATACAACATAATAAGAGAAATGCATATTTTGGAATAGTTTTTCGACCAGGCCTTTTCCAGGTTATATGACAGGAAACCACTTACACATGTATATTCTATCAACAGTGAGTTGTTGAGTATCAGTTGGTGATTATAGATATATTTAAAGATTTATTTATTTTCTTTATTATTTTTTCAATCCCTTCTCCCCCCAGATGGTTCTCTCATCTGTCTGTTTATTGTTTGCTTGCCTTCTCCAGGAGGCATTGGGACCTGAACCCGGGACCGTCTATTGGCCCATGGCATCTGCTCATTTAGGCGTCTAGCTCATTGTGGCGGATGTGGTGTTGTGCTCATCTTCTTTGGGATTGAATCCAGGACCTCCCATTTGGTAGGTGGGCACCCAGCTGGTTAAGCCACATCCGCTTCTCGGGTATCATATATATATATTTTAATTTTAATTATTTTTTTTTTAGGATACATCGATTACATAAATGTTACACAAAAATTTTAGGGGCACCCATATGTCCCACCTCCCACACCTCTCACAACCTCCCACATATACATCCTTCATCAGTGTGGCATGTCACCTGCAAGAGATACACACATTTTGGGGCTTTGCCACTAAGCATGGACCACAGTTCAGGCTGTAGACCATACTCACTCCCACACAGTTCTGCATGATATATGATGATATAAAACGGTCTATATCCGCCATTGCAACGTCACCCGAGACAATTCCCAAGTCCCAAAAAAGCCCTTGTATTATAACTGCCCTTCCCTCTCCCTGCCCCCAAAGTATCCAGTGGCCACTGGCTCCACATAATTTTGTAATTTCTTCCATTGCGTGAATCACAACAAGTCTATAACAGGACACCAGCAAGTCCACTCTAGTCCGTAGCTCTTCTGCCAATCCCGAGGAGTCTGGGATGGTGATGTCCCCTCCAACACCAAGTGAGAGGGGACTTATATTCCATGGTTAAGATGGACGAGATTATCCTGCCTGCTGCTGCAGACTCCATCCCCCGGGATAGCCGTTGTCTATCATCATCTCCCCACTAGGTGTCCTGGGTGAGTCCATTGAGTTGTAGAGTAGGAGTTGCAGGCCCACCAAGCCTCTGGACCCAGCTGGCACATGGACAGCCTGTACACTCTGCTCTCTGGAAATACACCTAAAACTCTGGCATCACATATAGGTTTGAATAGAAGAGACAGATGGACCATGTGCAGTGAAGACATATTTCGATCAGACTCTGTCACTCTCAGGAGCAAGGATTCCAAATTAGGGCCCACTGGTGAGGCACCAAACTCTGGGGCTATCTGCCCTGATAGAGGACCTGGATGTCTCTAGAGCCCTCACGAGCACCTCTGTTTGGGGTGATATCCATATTGGATGCCTGGGAGGTCCTACTTGGTGGGACGCTGGGGAGTGAGAAGGGGAGGTGCCATGGAACAGACTGGGCACCAGATAATGCACCAAAAAGGCAAAATGGAAAAAAAAACCTTATATATATATATTATATTTTTTCACATTTTTGAACAACCCAATCCTTTAATAATATTTTATTTCATTTTTTCTATGTTTTTAGATTTTTACATTTTTAATTTTTTAAGTTCTCATATATTTAAAATCTTACATTTAAATATTATTACTATTTCATTTTCCTATTCATTGTAATTGGCTATTGTTATGGCTTCACCTTTGAAGAGGCTATGGATCACAGAAGGGTCACAACAGGGATGGGAGAGGATGATTGGTGGGGGGTGTCAGTGTTGGGGGTGCATGGGAGGAAGCCCACCTGAACATACATAATAGGTATACAAAATTGTTCAAATGCTCATGGGGCATGGTTATGGGGTGAAGAATTAATAAATGAGAGAACACTGAATTCCCATCCTGGAGAGCTCTGCCATATTCTCCAGGAAAGTAGCAACAGCCCCCCAAATGCAGGGGCAGTGTCTGGCAAAGGAGGATAATCCATTGATGGGTCCTTGTTATTGATGACTAGCCTTATGAGTCTTTGCTCTTGAAATTGAAACAGCCTAGTGTTAATGGTTGCCTAAGAGTTGCCTCTTGAGAACCTCCTTGTTGCTCAAATGTGGCCTCTCTCTAAGCCAAACTCAGCATATGAATGCATTACCTTCCTCTCAGCGTGGGACATGACTTCCAGGGATGAGCCTCCCTGGCAATGGGGGATTATTAACAAGTGCCAACGGGCAATATGACTGGAAAAAGACTTCAAATAAAAGGGGGAAATGGTAAAGACAAATGAGTTCATAGGGCTAAGAGACTTCAAAGTGAGTCAGGAGGTCAACCCAGAGGTAACACTTACGCACATCGGGTATCATATATTTTTAATCATTATATGAGAAATCTAAAAGTAAAGCATGCCACTCTCCTTTTTGTTTTTGTTTCTGGCTGCAGCTCCACAGGGAGGCCTGCCCAGAGCTTCCCTGGCTAAGGGCCCCCACTCATGTGAGGAGGCCCTGCACCTTCACAGTTCTCTATGCTCTTTTGAGACTGGCAGAAAATGATCACATCCCAGATCGTGGTGTAAGACACTCCAGGATTTTCTGTCCCCCACACAGAATCTTTGAACAACTATTAACAACTGGCAGAACTATCTTCCTCAAAACTCCGGTAAACAGTTTAAGAGTTGCAGTAACAGGGTGAATGCCTAATCAAGAAAATGTGACTTAAAACCAGAAAAGGTGTAACACAGGGCATTTTGGGGACATTGGAATTGTTCTGCATGATATTGCAATGACAGATACGGGCCATTATAGATTTTGTCAAAACCTATAAAATTGTGCCATGCAAAATGTAAACCATAATATAAACTATAAACCATCATTAGTAGCAATGCTTTAATATGTGTTCATCCGTCGTAACAAATGTACCACACTAATGAAGGATGTTGTTAATGGGGGAAGGGGGAGGGGATATATGGAAATCCCATATATTTTTGATGTAACATTTATGTAATCTAAAACTTCTTTAAAAATAAAAAAATAAAAAAAAAACCCTGTAGGAGAGGCTATGTGTCCTTTCATGTCCCTTTCCGACTCCTCATCAGTGCAGTGTGTAAACAGATTGTACTCCCATCGTGGGTCCCTGGACTCATTGCTGAGGGAGCAGAGTAACCCATCTGTGCATACTGCGGGCCTGTATGTAGGTGCCAGTCTGCACTGTAACAGGCTGAAAGACAACAAGGACACTGATTCTCAGTGTCTGGCTCATCCTCTGATTGCTTGCCTGGCTTTTTTTCCAGCTCTTTCTAAGTCTCTGGCTCACCCTCCCAGGAATTAGTCTGCAAATAGAAGTAGTGTGTGGACAACAAAAGCAGTGTAAGGAATAAATCAAAGCAGCCTGAATCAAAGGATTACCAGTTTTAAGACATAGAATTGAGTACCAAGGGTAGGGGAGTGGGGTGGGTACTGATGTATTTCATAGGAAGTAAGGGGGTATTCTGGTTCCTGTAAACAGGAGAATTCCAAAGGCCACAAGGACAGATCAGACTCAGAAAAGATAGAGAGGAGCCCACACATTTGTCTCAGGCTGATCTTGATAGGAAGGCTAAACTGTGAAGGAGAGCACCAGCCAACACAGAGCCAATTTGCAAAGACCGAAAGATGTTTTTTGCATTGACTTGTTTTTGTTAGTTCCTGGCACTCAGTAAAATCTCTGTCATGTCACTATCTGGATGCAAATTTAAGGAACAGACAGCTCAGGGACTAAATCCCATGTTAAAATATTAATATGTACAGTGTGCAACAAAATATTACAAGACAAAGAAACAGGAAAAGGTGACCCATCCAAAAGAACAGGATAAAAATCCAGAAGCCATCAACGACAAAGGCAGATTTTGGACATACCACACAAAGTATGAAATAAACAATTTCATCCTTAGGTATGTATATAAGAGAATTGATAAAATATGTCCAAATGCAAAAATTTGTATTTTTTGTGCATACATTTTCATAGAAGCGTTATCTGAAATAGCTAAAATGTGGAAACAATCCAAATGTTCAATTGTTGAATGGATAAACAAAATGTGGTATATCCATATAATGGAATATTTTTGCCATAGGGAAGAGATGAAGTACTGCTACATGCTCTGACACAGAGCAAACTTGAAAACCTTATGGTAAGGTAAAGAAGCTATATTCCATGTATATGAAATATCTAAAAAAGGAAAATCTATAGGCACAAAAAGTCGTTTGCCAAGGGCTTGAGGTAGGGAGGAATAGGGAGCTACTGCTAGTAGGTATGGGATTTCTTTGTGGAGTGATGAAATTATTCTGGAATTAGTGGTGATGTTTGCACAAAAGCTAAAATCTACTGAATTGTACACTCTAAAGAGGAATTTTATTTTATGTGAATTATGCCTCAGTAAAGAAAAAGGAATTCAAAGATAAGTTTAATTACAGATTATACACAACAAAGAAAGGAATAGTAAACTGGAACTTAGTAAGAAAATATACAATGTCAGGTATGGAATTTTGATGGGAATTTCATTTAAACTACATTGTAATTTGAGGAGTGACATCTTAATGGTAATGAGTCTTCCAATCTAAGAACATGGCCCTTTAAAAAGGAATATGGAGCTATATTCAAACACGCTGGTAGGAGATTAAATTGGAACAACCATTTTGGAAAATCATTTGAAAGTATCTACTACATATTTATTTATTAACCTTATTACTGAACAACTGTCCGTCTAGGTTTATAGGCAATAGAAATATGTGCATATTGTCATAAACTGCATATATATATTAAATTTCTTCAGTAGATATATGAATACACACAATGTCAAAAATACTAAACCAAATTATATCTGGAGATTTTAACATTCTTTCCCATTGTTCATTGCTCAATAACTGGAAAAATAAGTAAGGATATAGATGATTTGAATAACACTATCCATTCAAAGTTTTCCCTTACACTCACGTTTCTGATGAGCACAAATAATGGTTATTGACATAGACCAAGTAATGAACCATAAAATAATTCAAAATGAATATTAAATTAATGTTGAAAGCACAAAGCGTATATATTTTCTGGTAAATGTGTAATTAACTTAGAAATCAATAACAGAAAATAACTAGAAAATCTCCAAAAAGTGTTGAAATACTCTACAACTACACTAAGTAGCACCTGGGTGTAAGTGTAAAGCAAAAATAAAGTTATAAAATATTTGTTTATGTATGAAAATGAACATACAAAATTTTTGAATGTAGCTAAAACAATACCAAAAGAGAAATTTACAGTGTTGATTATTTTTGTTATTAAAAAAACAAGGTGTAAGTCAATAATCTAAGTCATCATCTTAAGAAATGAAAAAAAAAGTAGATTAAAATCAACATAAGGAGAAGGAAAGAAATAATCAAGTACGGAATCCAATAAAATAGAAGACAAAGAAGCAAAAATATTAACAAAGGCATTTCTGGTCCTTGAAAAGATGATTATTAAGATAAGCCAATAGCAAGAATGATCAAGACAAAAGCACAGCAGAGCACAAATTACCTGTATCAGGAAAAAATTAGAAATATTGCTAGATATTCTATATTCATTAAAAACATAAGGCGGCAATGGTATAAACAGCTATGTGCCAATAAATTCAATAACATAGGTAAAATAGACCCATTTCTTAAAAGATACCACCTATCATAATTGACAGGAAGAAATAGAAATTCTCAATATTGTAGATGTGGAAGAGATTTACATTTATAATGAAAACCCTCAGGAAATTCCTAGCCCAGATGGTTACCCTGGTGAATGCTATCAAATATTTAAGGAAGAATGAATGCCAATTTTATTTTTAAAATCTTTTGAGGAAATAAGAGAATAATTCTCAATGCAATTTATAAGGCTAGCATAAATTTGATACTAAAACTTGATAAAAATATTTCAAGAAAGGATGAATTAAAACATTAAAATAAAAAAATATTAACAACTCAAATCTAATTGTGTAACAAATGACAATATATCATAAATTGGTGGTGGTAATCTCAGAAATGCATGGTTGTTTTCATATGCCAAACAACAATTAACGCAATTCACTGTACTAACAGAATGAAAGAAAATCCATACAAACACTACTCTAGACATAGAAAATGTAGCTGACAAATTCCAATACCCATTCACATTTTAGTATATGTGCTGCCAAAGTGAGCACTACCCATTCACATTTTAAATCAAGGCAAAGTATTTTAGCAACTAGGAACAGAACAAAAATTCCTCAAACTGGAAGGGCATCTAAGAAAATTCTATGGCTAACATTATGTGTAATGATAAAGGATTGAGTACTTTCTCCCTTAGACTGGGAATAAACAAGGATGTCATTTTCACTACTCTACTCAACATTTTGCTTGACAATTTTGGTACAAAAAATAAATATAAATGAATGACAAAGATTGGAAAGGAATAAAACATGAATATTTATATAGAACATCCAAAGCAATTAACAGCTACAAAAAAACTCACAAAAATCACTAAAACTAATATGAATTTGGTAAGATCAGAAGTACCCAATTAATATAAAAAGAGTCAATTATAGGTCTATGTTCATGTGACAGAACACTGAAATGAATAGTTTTAGCTACTTAGCACATAATACACAAAATGTAGATGAGTTATTTTGATTGCTGGAGGCTGATGCCAGCTGTCTGCAGGAAGCTCAGCTTAAATGACTACATGTGACGGAAATTTCTGCTATTTCCTTGTAAGGGATGTACCTCAGAAGATGTGGCCATTATAGAACTTTTTAAAAAAATAATAAACTTTATTTTTAGATAAGTTTTAGATTTACATTTACAGAAAAATTGCACTGAAAGTATAGGGAATTCCCATACCCTCCCCCGCCAGCCACACACATAGTTTCCCCTATTATTAACATCTTAGATTCGTGTGGTGCATTTAAGCAAGAGAGAAACTCTCATATGACAAGGAGGAAGAACTTCTCTCAGCTCAAATTCCATCTTTCCTTTTCATTTTTTTGTGACCCTGGAGTTGAACCCTGAATGAAAAAGGCAGTGCAAATTTTGCATTTTTCCTCTTTTTCAAGATCGTTTTGACTATTCTAGTTATTTGTATTTCTACATAACTTTTATCTGCTTGCCACTATGCTATAGACATTCCTCCTGGGATTTTGATTGGAATTGCATTCAATATTATTTTTAATTTGGTAAGAATTAAAATCATAAAAATACCAAGTATTCCAGTTGGAATAATGTTAATTTTCTGTACCTCTCCTTATGTGTTCCAGACCTTTATATAGAATCAGGTGACAGAAAACCCCAGAGTGGCAAGGGCACCTGATTCAGGAGGAGAAGTCACACATGGCAATGAATTACATAAGTTTGTTAAATTGTGCACATGGGACATATATGGGAATACATTATGAAGACTTTATACTGAAAAGAAGGAAAATAATCAGTGAATTCATGGATATGGGTGTTCTAACCAAATATGTTGAAATTAAAGGATGAGACTCTTATGGCTGATTTTCAGACATCTCAAGTCTGCGGCTACAAGAACTAAGGGTTTCTTTCAAAACATATGCATAAACTTTTATGCCATTCCTTCAGTGCTTGAGCCAGGAATTTGAAGTCCTGAGCTGAGCCTTTTTTTTTTTTTAACAACTTTATCCAGTGTGTTTAGGATCAGCCAGTTGACATCATTATACTTTTTTACTTCACACAAAGTTCAGCTACATTATCAAATGCATTTCCACCCAGAGCCTTGCCTCCTATAAGCATTTGAGTAGGAGTGTCTTATGGTGAGATTTTGCATATTTCTATTGTCAGTTCATGCCATGTACTATCAGTGCCCTCTTGATCACTTAGAAATAGTCATCAGTACCTCTTACTTTAATCAGATTAGAGAATCAATCCAAAACACCTCCCAGAAAACTCAGATGTCTCATCCTTAAGACTCTATTTTCTCAAGAATGAGACATGGTATCAAAATATGTATTAGTTAGGGTCCTCCAGAGAAACAGAACCCGCAGGACATTTATTATAGGAATTGGTTGGCTCATAGGACCATGGGGATTGGCAATCTTTAGGGCAGGTCACGAGTTGGGAACACCAGTGAAGGCGAGGTTGAATTGCCAAAAAGTATAAGTGATATTCCTATACTAGGATATGCTAAGGCTTCATAGCCAGGCTCAGTATGTTGTAAAGTCACATAATCTGGATTTTATGGTTCCTATATTCTATTTATATAGGCAGGGTCTGCTTGTTCTGGCCTCCTTATTAAAATTAGTTGACATTGTAAGGCTATTGGCAGTTTGTTCTATATATTTGTTCTATTATATTGAAACAACAACAAATACAATAAGGCACACAGCTAGTACAACAAGTTCTTCCAACATAATTTTTTTAAAGTCTCCTATGAACCCATTAAACCAGTCTCCCACTTCTGGAAACAACCAGGGAAGTATATGTGACTTTTTTCAGGGAGTGAAATAATTTAAGTTAATTTCTATGATTCCAAAAGAGTTTATGTAAAAGCAGCAATATTTATATATTAAGCCAAAGGTATCGTCTTGGATTGATGTCGATATAGTAAAGGTCTCTTTCTTTTTTATTACCAACTTTCCCAAACTGTGTTTGCCTACAGTTCCTGAAACATAGTGAAAGTGTGGTTAAAAGACAGTTTGGTAGGTCTAGATATGTCTCTGAAGGCCTTTATTTTAGTTTGTAAGTATTTAAATCATGAGAAAGTATCTCCAGGAGTAAAAGTAAAAGGTTTGATTATCTAGAAGAACAGAGTATCTTTTGAGTCAATGCACAAAAGACCCAAGATTTAAAACTTGGCTAGCTTTTAAAGTCTTTATAACTTGAAGGTTGGGAACAAGATACTCCAATCCACAAAGTCCTTGCCAATTGGGGGGTAAAGTTTGATAAAATCTGTGTCCACAATGGAAATATAATCCAGTTTCTTTGTGATAAGAAAGACTTTTGTTTGAATTTAAATGTGGACAGTTTGAAGAGTGGCTGCTTAAGCTCAGCCAAGTCAGAGCACAACCTACAGCATTAACCATGGCACCTAAATTAAATGTTGATAAAGGGTTTGCTAATGGGATGCATGGGCAGGGACTCATAGGTTGCAAAATCAGACCTGGGTACACTTACTTGCAATAATGCTTTTGAGAAAATTTATTTGGAGCCAAGAAGTGAGTTCACATTGTTTGATTTGGCTTAGTTGTCCTAAAAAGGTTCCAATAGTTTGGTTACCTAAAATGCTTAAGGCATTATTGGTTTTAGATTCTTGGAATGTGTACTAGTTTGCTAGGCTGCCCATAGCAATATACCAGAAATGGATGGCCTTTCAATAAGAATTAATGAGCTTACAAACTTATAGTTCCAAGACCGTGCAAATGTCCAAATCAAGGCATCATCAAGACAATACCTTTTTCCTGAAGATTGGTTGCCAGTGATCCTGGACATCTCTGTCACATGGCAAGGCACATGGTGGCATCTGCTGGGCTCTCACTTCTCTTCCTGGTTTCATTCCTTCCAGCTTCTTGCTTCTGTGACTTTCTCTCTCTTCCTCTAAATTTCATTCTCTTATAAAGGACTCTAGCAAGAGGATTAAGACCCACCCTGAATGAGGTGGGTCATACCTTAAGATCCTACTCACCAAAAGATCCTACTTACAATGGGTCCACAGCCACAAGAATGGATTAACTTTAAGAACATTCTTTTCTGGGGACCATACAACTTCAAACAATCACAGAATGGAAAGTGAAAAAAGCACTTACATAATGCTAATTAGAAGAGCCCTCACCTCCACCCCAGATCTGCAATTCATGCACCAAAAAGTTCATACAAAAAGGAGTAACTTTTAAACAAAAGTTCTAATTGTTTGGCTTTAATGGCATGATGACAAATCCAGGAATCAGAAAGAAATGCTGCTGAGCTTGAGGCCTATATAAGTTGTGTGTAAGGATGGATAGTCAAACCTGTCCATATGCAAACATTAAGGTCTAGCAGAATCATTTTGCAATGATGAAAAGGTATACAAATAGGTCTTTGAAATGGAAGAAATGTAAATTCTATGACAATAGTTACTATTAGAATTATAAGAACTAAGTAACTAAGTAAGGTCAAGGCAAGGGCCTGCTTTCTTCCAAGTGAGCGAAGGCAAAGCACTGGCATGATCTTACTCAGGTTTCTTTTTTTTTTGACCAATATTTTAAATTGAGGTGTGACACATATGGAATATTGAAGATATCTTGTATAAACTCTAATCAATTATTAGAGACAAAACACCTATATTAACTACCACCTAGATCCCTAAAATAGAATATTAACACAAGCCCAGAAGCTCCCCTTATGTCCCTTCTTGACCATGATCCCCATGTACTTTTACAGACTTATTATACTACAAATGATTTTGCCTGTGTTGAAAATTCTTATGAATGGATTTGTTTAATATGTACTATTTCATATCAGATTTCTTTCAGTGAATGTTATTTTCAAGAAATTCATCTGTATTTTTGCATACAGCATTAGTTCATTCTTTTTCATTGTTGTTTGGCATTCCATTGTGTGAATGCACAAGTTATGTTTTCTATTGTTGGTGAACATTTGGGGAGTTCTCAGCCCATATTCAATTTTCTCTATTTATTCCCCAAATTATCTTTTACTTTTCCATTCATAGGAGACCTTTAGAAATTACAGAGATTATTTCTTTGCAATATATGTTTGTGAATTAATTATTGCTGCATAACAAATTAACTTAGTGGCTTTAAACAACAATAAATATTTATAATCTCACAGTTTGGGGGAGTCAGGAATTTTGGAGAGGTTTAGCTGGGTGGTTTTTGTTCAGAGTCTCTCAAGAAGTTGCATTCAATTTGTTGAGTAGTGGAGCTAAGGGCTTGCTTGGGGCTGGAGGGACCCTTTCAAAGATGGCTGACTCATATGGTTAAAAATTGACACTGGCTGTTCACAGGACTCTAAGTTAATCACCACATGAACCCCTCCATAATACTACTTGAGTGTCCTCACATCATGGCAGCTGGCTTTCCCCAGAGAGATTATTACAAGAGAGGGAGAGAGCAAGACAGAAGCCTCAATATCTTTTCAATGTGATCTGGAAAAATCTTCATATATTATGGGCAAAGTCATCTTTTTTCTCAGTAATACATGTGAATATCTTCTCCTGGTATAAAACTTGTCTTTTCAACCTCCTTAAAGTGATTTTGAAGAATGAAAGTTTTTTATTTTAATATAAAATTTAGCATCAATTTTATCTTATAGATAATGTTTGTAGAGTCTTGTTTGACTTCCCTCGATAAAAAAATATTAAACATATTAAACATTATTTTCTATTTATTTTCCTTTAATATTTAATCTTTGTAGAGGTGAATTTTTCATACATGATATAATATAGGACCCATCTTTAATTTCCCACTTAGGTAAGCAATTTATCTACAGTGTATCTATTAAATTACTCCTCCTTTTTTACTATCTTACCTTATCTTTCTCCTCCTTATCTACCAATCTAGCTTGTATGCTATTCCTTTTGTATATTAAAGATTCACAGAGCATCTTGGGGGTGGTTTGCTTCTGAGATCCCAATTCTTTTCCACTGGTCAACTTATCAATGCTTCAATATCACACTATCTTAATTACTATAGATTTATATTATATGCTGATATATGGTAAACAAGCATCTCTGTACATCTGATATTCTTTGCCATTAATTTTTTAATAGAATTTTTCATCAAATTTTCATGTTCCATGGAAAATAAGATTGGAACTTTTTTTTAAGGTTTATTATTATTTTTTTATTTATTATGTATCCCCCCCTTTCTGCTTGTTATTGCTGTGTTCATTTTTGCATTCTTCTGTGTCTGCTTGTCTCCCCCCGCCGCGGCAACCCGCCGAGTCAGCCCACCGTGCAGCAGCGTGCCCTGTCCGCAGCGGCGGCTTGCCCTGCCCATGGTGGCTTGCCTTTTCAAGGCAGTCTGCCCACTCGAGGAGGCCCTGGGATCCGAACCTGGGGCCTCCCATGTGGTAAACTGGAACCCTACCAATTGAGCTACAGCCGGTTCCCAGATTGGAACTTTGATTGGATTGGAGTGAATTTATAGAACAAGTGAAACCTCACAACATTAACTTTATATCCATAAATATCCTAAATTAGGCCATCTATAATTCTTCTTTATTATATCTCTTAATAGAGTTTTAATCATTTTTCCTAAGGGTCTTGCATATCTTTTCTTAGACATAACTATTTTTGCTATTGCTATATAGCATCTTCATTTTAATTACATTATTTAGATGTTGTCTCTGGTGTAGAAAACTTTGATTTTGCATATTGATAAAAACTCACTTTCTCAACCTGATATAGAGTACCAATGAACAAAATATACAAAACCCAAGATCCTGTGTGAGATAATATTATAATCCTTGCTTTTAAAATAGGAAAAGTTAAATTAAGCCCAATATAACACTTACATGCAACATTAAAATGTTGATTAAGGTAAGCAAAAAACAATTAAACAGGAGGTTTTCAGATGATTGGTTTGTCTACTTTAAACCCCAGAAGAATCTATCAATGCTATCAGAAATTTTAGGAGAGTTCAGCAATTTTCTGGATAAAATACCTCATTATAAAAATTTTACAATTTAATATTGTATACTTTCCAAATGATCCTTATAACAGCCCTGAGGTGGGAAAGGAAGATTCCACTATCCCATTTCATAGGTGAAAATTTTTTAATTCCTATATTATAAAGACTAACACTATGTGGCTAAGAATGATTTGGAGCCTTAATTTTCATATTTTATATTCAATGTACTTTTACTAGGTGATAGATATAATAAAACTCTAAATATTCTATCCAGACATTTAAACTTAAGCTAAGTCTTTGAATCAAGTATGGAGGAGAGCTTGGCTTGTGTGAGGCTTTTTAAGAATTTGCATGTGAAGAAGTATTTTTCTTCATTGAAGCAGTCCATCACTTCTTTAGTACTCTGTGGATTCTATGATATCCTTCCTCTGTGGTTCTCTGCAGCTAGGTTTTCTAAAATATCTGTCTCCAAAATGAAAGGAAAAAAGGTAGAGTTAAATGTTAGGGAAGGATATATCACAAGTAAATAAACATACAATTGATTTCTATTTCAAATGAGAGTTCAGCAGCCTCATTAAGATTTATGATCTACTCAAAACAACATGCTTCAGTAGTGGTAGAGATTGACTGTATGTTATATAGGAGGGACTTTAAATAACTTTTATACAGGATAGAATTGAAACCCCAAGAACAAATGATATGAAAAAATACGTTGGAATACAGTCTATGAATGTATAGATGTTGGCTTTCAGAGTGGGAAAAGATAAATCTCAAGTGTCTTCAGAGAGGCATGATATCAAGATTCAAGGATATGATTACTATAAAGCTAATTTAACTTGAATTATGCCAATTACTATCCCATAATCCAAGACAACTTTTCAGCCATGGCTGAATGAAAAAAAAATAGGAAATTTATTGCAAAAATTGTGGACTTAGAGAAATTAGACCTCCTGCCTAATCCTGTTTCTGTCAGCTTCCTTTATAAGTGTTGATTCTTTCATATGCATCAATCCCCAGTTGACATTTTGGCCTCTGTGATAGTTTGAGATTGTGTATACCCCAGAATATCATGTTCTTAAAACTAATCCATTCCTGTGGGCATAAACCTATTGTAGGTGGGAACTTTTAATTAGGTTATTTCAGTTAAGGGTCTTTTGATTAGGTTACTAATTCAGTAAGGCCTGGCCCAGGGTGGGTTTTAATCCTTAGTTTAGCCCTTTCTAAATTGGATGAATTCATAGATAAACACACAGAAGCTGAGAGAAAAAGCCAGAGGAAGCCAGAAGCTGAAGCAGGAAAACCCAGAAGGAAGGGAGAGACCAGCAGATACTGCTATATGACAGAGGAGTACCAGATCACCAGCAGCTCATCTTTGGGAAGAAAGCATTGCCAGATGATGCTTTGATTTGGCCATTCTCACAGCCTCAGAACTGTAAACTTGCAAGCAAATAAATCACCATTGTAAAAGCCAACTCATTTCTGGTATGTTGCATTTTGGCAGCCTTGCAAAATAAAGCACTCTCCAAACTCTTACCTAAACATCTGCTTTCAGAGAACCAACCTGAAATAGGAGCCCTTGGAGAGTGATAGAAACTGCTTTAGGTTTTGAAAGGATCAGTTGGCTACTGTGCTAAGGATAAAAATGGTAGAAGAGTAGAGGGTTATCTGATAGGAGGCGCTTGTGTTAATTTAGATGAAGAGTAATAATAGATCACTGTTATAATAGATGACAGAAAAAATGGTGGGAAATTATTGTTTTTTTTTAACATGATTTAGAAATTCATCTATAAAGATTCCCTGTATGAATCTGGGGAGAGACAATGAAAAAGGAAGGAGAGAGAAGGGTGGCTACAAGGTTTTTGGCTTGGACAAGCAGAAGAATGGAATTCCCATCACCAGTGGAGTTAGGTAGGCATTTGAATATATGGAATTGGAGTTTGAGAACTAACTCTAAATAGAAATATAGGAAATTTCAGTATACCAGTGGTATCTAAGGCTATGCAACTGACTTAGATCATAAAGGGGGTAAATATAGATAAGAGGGTAGCAGCTAAAACTGACTCTTGAAGCATTCCAGTATTTAAATGTTGGGAGAAAAGGAAGATCTCGAAAATGTAATTGAGACATAAACCACAAGTGGTTTGAAGAAAACCAAGTTATTGTGGGATTCTAAATAAGGAAAGCATATCAATGGTGGTGGAGTGAGCAACTGTGTCAAATATTTCCGTTATGTTGGAAGTCTGCTTTGACATATTAATAAATTTTGCTCCTCTTAGATCTTCTACCCTGTGGCAAACTCTTTAAAAAATTTGACCTGCATTTTCCCAGTACATTTTTTAGGCTTAAAATGCTTAAACATATTTAGAATAGTATTTGTGTGATTTTTAAAAAATTTTCTTTATATAATTCTACACTTTTCTAATAATACTCAACATTGTGATAGAAATGTCTATATATTGATATACATAGTTATAAAAGATTTCACTTTCAATTAGTGTGCCTATATAAATATATACCTTTATGCAAACACATACATGCACATCTATATGATATCCACATATATGTACCTGCATTGTATATATGTGCATAGTACGGATATGTGTACACATTATGCATGTACATATGTGTATCTATGCATGCATACACAACACACATGAATATATAGTTGCACATAAATAGGAATATATGAATTCATATGCATATGCATGCATAAATTTACATAGATAAGAATGTGTGCACACACATGTAAATATATCTGTGTTTTTGTGTATGCATGTGGGTATGCATGTCTATGTGTATGTATTTTTCCATGATTCCCCCCATAATTTTTTTGTTGCTCTGTCATCTCTGAAGTCTCAAAAATGTGGTTTTCTGTACCCCTCACTGTGTGGGAGAATGCAAGCAGTCAAGAAGGCTCAAACACACAAATCTCACTGTGTCCTTTTAGTCTTTAAAATGTGGAGCTCCCTCCAGCCTCTGCCTGCTTTTGGTCATTCCCAGTTCTCCCAAATAACTTTCATGAGATTTTTTATCCTGATTTTTTAAGGTTTATTTGCGAGAATGCCACTCCCACCAAGGAACTCCACTGTTACTGGGACCTGCAAGTTCTGACACTAGCCTTTTACTTTTGTGATTTTTTTCTTATTCAGTATTTTTTGGTAACTTTGTCATAAGGAATTTTATTTTCTGAGATAAGGTTATTCATTCTTCTGTAATTTATTTTTCTATATTAAGTAATAGGATTCTAGTTTTATCTTCCTCAATTTAAAGTAAATTTTCCAACAACATCCAATAGAATGTTCATCACCTCTGAGACATCATTGATGCCACCTCTATCATGCTCTTTATATGCATGGGTCTGTAACTGAGTTCTCTACATTGTTTTATCGATTTCCTAGTCCTATTTCAATATGCCATCTGGTTTATAATGTATACATTTGACATAAATATTTAGATTAATTTGGACAAGTACCATAATCTCTCCATCTCTCAACATTCTCATTACCTGTCCCCACATGTGATTTTTCTTGGCTAATCTTGTGTCTTTGCTGTTTTTTATTTTCTTCCTATGAATCTTAGAGTCAATTTGTACTATAACATCTCATTGAATTCATGGGTTAATTTAGGAAGAAATGACATTCGTTCATGCTTTTTATTACCTTCCATGTTCATTTTACCCTTCTATTATTCCCCTAATATAAATGTATTTCAACATTGTAAAGTTATTTATCAATATAAGGATTATTATTATTATGCTCCAAATAACATGTAATGCCATAATACATGTGTAATGGTATCTTTGTATGTATCATTTTACATGGGTTACAAAAATTGACTAGAGTGGATGAATTAAAGGGAAATTTTCAAGTATTTGAAGTGCATGCAAAATTTGAATTCATTCCTAAGTCACTGTATTACAACAGAATTAAGTTTTTCAAAAGCAAATGAATTCTACTCACAGTCTTTCCACATCCATTATGGTGTCAGGGAGAGGTAGATTTTGGGTCTCTGGTAGGAAGTAGACACATATGGAGGCCATGATAGGCAGGGATCCACAAAGAATCATTGGCAATGTTGCAAAATATTGTTTCGTGATCAATACTAAAGAGCCTAGTGCTGCTGCTAGACCACTTGTAAATGTAAGTACACCCTGAATAATCGACCTATGAAAAGAGATATGTGTTACAGAAAAGAATGTCAAATTAACCTGGAATCTTACTTTTACCTATAGAATCCTTCCCACCCTGTTGAAGTTGATCTTTACATCATGTACATTCTGCTAGCATATATATCCAATACTTTTAGTGACAAAATAAAATATAAAATGGTAATTGGCATTTGTTTTAGAGCCTCTATTGCTTGAAACTCTTCAAGGCTGCCCCTCTGCCTGAAAATGAAACTCAGTTTTCTTACCATGAGCAAGTATATTCTATATTGGGGTCAGAAAACTTTGACTGTAAAGTGATACATAGTAGACATGCTAGGCTTTGCAAATGAAATGGTCTTTGTTACAACTACTTAACGATGCCCTGGTAGAGAGAAAGTAACCAGAGACAAATATGTGTGACTGTATTCCAATAAAACTTTATTTACAAAAACAGGTGATGTGCCAGATTTGGCCCATGGGTGGTAGTTTGCCAGCCCCTGCCATACCAGGATCATTGAATGTTTCTGTCGCCCCTGTCAACCTAAGTAATTTTTATCTCTCCTGGCTTCCTAATGTCTATCCATTATGCTTTTCAAATTTTACTAGCAAATTCAAATATTTTCACTACCTCAGTTTTAAATTAAAACCTATTTTTTTCCTATGTTGAAACGCTGACACATTACATACATGGCACTTCATGGTCTCAGTTTAAAAGTCACCTGCCCACTTAAATAGTCCAAAGACTACCCTAAAGAACCAACTATGTTAGTCCACACATTACCTCCCTAATCCACTTTTACAGATTTCTAATGCTACAGTGGATTTTGCCTGTGTTCCAGTTATGGAACAGATAAAATTTAGTAAAAATATTAACTCAGATATTGAAAAGTCAAGAAGAAAACACTAAAATATCTTGGAGAGAACAATTGAAGGAGGTAGCTACCAGCCCTAGGCCTTAGAGCTCAGGGGAAAGAAGATGGCGTTTTAAAATTTAAGAGCTCAAACCCTGACCTCTGAAGAGGAGACACTTCTTATCTGGTGCTTGTGCCTCTGAGCTGGGAGGAGGGACCCACTGGGCTGGGACCCAGTCCTGTGGAGAGGAAGCACAGGCCAGCTCAGGTGTCTCTTAGGTGGTGCCTGAGGACTGACTGGTTCTGCAAGGTGGTACAGAAAGGAGTTGCTACCACTGCAGTGAAGAACCATTATGGCGTGATTCTCAGAGGAACAGGAAGCAGACAGGAAGGAGCGTCTGCTTTGCAGTGTCTGTCTAGCTAACCCGTACTGGCAAAGTTGACAGGAGTTGACAGGGAACATCTGACAAAGCAGAACTATGGTTTGCAGAGTTCTAGCTCCAATAGTACAAAGCAGAGTAGAGAAGGGTGTGTTTGGGCCTGAGAGATAATAGCTTAGTAAGTGGCCTGATGTGTTTACTGATTTATGGTCAGGGTCTCATTGAAATTAAGGTTCATCAGATCAAGGCCATGTCTTAAATATGTATGCATATAACACCAGTGACTACTTATTTCTTTTTTTAAAAAAAGTATTTGAATAAGTGAATGACTATAAACTGTATCCCCTTTGAAGACAGGGGTTGTACTTTGTACTATTTTGTACTATTTTGCACCACTTTGTCTATTCAGTCACTTTCCTGAACACTTTTTAGAGGAATTATTTTCCCAAAGGTATATATATTTCCCTGAAATTTAAAACCTAATGCTGGTTTTGACAGTATATCAATTAGCTTATTTCACCAGACATTTAATATTGTTAATAGCTAACTTTCCTAGTGTGTATATATTTTTTCCTTTATATGGAACATGTAAAAGTTATTTTATATTTGTTATAATATTAATATTCAAAATAAATATCTGTAAGTAAATTTGGACAGTTTTACACAGTTTACATGTCAGGAAATAGAATCCTAATGGTAAAGAGACCATTCTAAGATGTGAGAGTCTATAGTGTCTAAATTCAATCTTTATTAAAAGATCTGACTCTACACATGATCTTTCTCCAGTTAAACAAGTTTCTTCTATTTATAAGAACATGCCACAGTATTCATATTCCTGTGCTAAGTCTCTGCAAGTAAATATAAAAATCATTTCATTTCTTTATTTCAAGAACTTCTCAGTCCAGAATTCCCAAAGACTAAGCACCATCTTAAATAAAGAGCCCCATCCTTTCTCTTTAATAAAGGGGGAATGAGAAAATGGAGAGAATAGGATCAAGAGTATTTTTGATATTTAACCAGTATCAGAAATACAAAAATTTACCTCCCACAATAAGGAAAAATAAGATTTTCTTCATGTTGTGCTGTCTTGAAGTAGGGCCTTAACTTCCACCATTAGAATTTCATTGTTTTGTAGTATGACATCATGCGAATTTCAAATTCAGAGACTTGAATATCTAATAGATTAAGTACTATTCTGCTAAAACTATTGATTAATTAGAGTTTATTGTGAGGAAGCAATGCAATAAGAATATAGGATATGTAGTAAAAGCATGTAAATGAACAAGTTTAGATGTGTTGGTATGGCTTGGGTACGAATGAGAATATTTGTTAATGAGGCACTATCATGGAAAGACTTCTAAGCAATTTTGCAGATGAAGAGCTTGAGATCCATTATAAAGTTTTTGGGGAAGACCATAGGAAAGTCAGATATTATAGACCAATTATGGGTATGCAAATATTGTCCCAGGGACTATTAATCCACTCTGCTCCCTGGGAATTGTTGACGTTTCCTTCAGAAACATTGCATTCATTCATGCTTTCCTACCTGCTCCCTGTAGGAGTGAGCTCCATGTTGTAGGTCATACTCATGCTGAAGTACATTGCCATCGAGCCTTTTCCCACCATTGCAATTCCAATACGCAGGAATGACCTATCTGTAAACAGGACACTAAGTGAAAGTAATTGGGATTCCTGGGATAATGTGTCTCAGTTCATTAAATTGTGAAATATCTTGCATTTAAATTACTTAAGTTCAAGGACCATCAGGGTCTCATTATTTTTATTTTTATTTTTTTGAGGTACGGGACCAGGGATTGAACCCAGGACCTCATAAGTGGCAAGCCAATGCTCAACCTCTGAGCCACATTGTCTCCCCTGAGTAAGTTTTTTCATTTGTTTGCTTGCTGTTTTTAGTTTTTAGGAGGCACTGGGAACCGAACCTGGGACATGTAAGAAGCAGGTGCTCAACTGCTTGAGCTACATCTGCTCCCCATGGGTATTATATTATTTTGAAGAACAGATTTATTCCAAAAAACATATTGTGTTAAAAAGAACTATGCAATGCACTGAATATCTACTGGGAACCTGTAGTTTATTCCACTGGTCACAAATCTGCAGCAGTAGGTCAAGTTGTTTTGCTTGATTTATTTGCATACCTTTTACCAGAGCATGTACTTTTCATCTTGCCCAATCTCTGTAATCTTATTTGTGCCTGTGTCAATCTTTAGTATGCCTGCTTGGCACTTGTTTCAATGTGATTTTGCTTTATGCAGATTGCTTCATTTAGTCTTTACAACAACATTGTCAAAAACATTTTTATCACTGCCACCCCATTTTGTAAGAAAAGGTTTTTACCCAATGTCAATATCTGATGGGCAGAATTGGAACAAATAAGGGTGTTTGACTGTCAAGAATTACACTTTTAAGTTCTATGTTAAAGTCTAGTGATTTTGCTTTAGGAGCACACTAATAGGCAGTGAAGGCAGATGGAACAGAAAGCCCTTGCAGAGATCAGCTGGAGATAGGAGTCACTGGTGAGGATAATAGTAATGGATATGAAGAGAAGAATCTGAATTTGTTTTGTTATTTTATGATTATATTTAACATTCCTATACTCCTTATGTGCCTAAGTCACAGAGACTTACTCTAGATTGCAACACAAGGTACTGTGCAAATTTACAAATCCAAATCTATTAAATTTGGCTCTACTAAAAGTTATGATTGTGAAGTCCTACAATATTTATGAAATAGAGGTCCTGTCTCACATCATGTCTTTTAATTTGATCACAAAAAGTTAAAACATTGGTGTTATTATGAATGTTAATACATAATTTTATGGAATCCTATGCAGCTAAAAATATGTATATGTATTTATACAAAAGAAATAAATGTATATGTCCACATAATGATCTGTATGCAAATATTCATAATAGCCAAAATTGGAAACAACCCAAATGTTCATCAGCTGGTGAATGGATAAACAAACTATGCTACCTCTAAAAAGATTTTAATTTTTAATACTGCACAGCAATAAAAGTAGACTACTGATATATGCAACAGCATCCACAAGACTCAAAAGTATTATGCTAAGTGAAAGAAGAAACAAAATACTCCACTCCATCCGATTCCATTCATATGACGTCCTGAAAAGGCCAAATTAATAGGAGCAAAAACAGATTGGTGTTTGCCAGGGCTATGAAAGAGCCTTTGGAGGTGATAGAAATGTTCTATATGTGGGCTGTGGTGTTTATATGACTATATTTTGTGGAAAGTCATTAAACTATATACTTTAAAAGGGTAGAATAATTGTATGTAAATTATAAGTCAATTTAAAAGAGGACAATGATCTTGACCTACTCTTCTTCCATTTTTCACATTCAAGATTCAAAATCTTCTCCATGACCTCCAAGACTCTCCTCAAACAGTAAAAACAAAACAAAACAAAACCAAAAACACAACAGACTCACACACAAAAACAACAGCCTCTCTCGCTGTGGATTTATGAGCTCAAATCTTTCTTAATAAGGAAGTTAGAGGATCTTTTTTGAATGCTCCTTATCAAAGAACTGATCTATATTATACAAACTTATCTGCATTTGATTGTCTGTTAATGCTTTGCTTTTTCCTGTTATCCCTAATCCTTAGGCCAGCCCCTCCTCCTGTTTTATTTATTTCATTGTTGCATCAGGAAAAGAGAGCCCACACAAAGTAGTTCAATTTGGATGACTTTAATACAGGGAAGTAATTACAAAGTGTTGAAAGGACTAAAAAGCAAACAGGTTTCTAAGGCAAAACCAGCCAAGCCAGTGCTTGCCCTGGGGCTAGGGACAGAGAACCGGAGCTCAGGGGATTTTCATTCTCTTCTTCAGGTGGGGGTGGGGGTAGGGGGACAGCTCCTGGTGGAGAAGCTGCTCAAAGCAGAGAGAAAGGGGGAGAAAAAGCAAAGCTTTCCTTTACCCTATGCTTGCCTCTCCCACCTGAATAGGTTTCAAACAAGGGAATAGGATTCAAGTGAGGGAAACCTATTCAGAAGCTAGTTGTGAAGAGATCTAGAGAAGTGTACTTTGAAGGAGAAGACTGGAGAAAGGGTCTGAGAGCAAATAAGTAGATGATTGGCTTAAGTCCTGCCAGTACCCCCAAACCCCCACAGTTGCTTGTTATGGATTTAACCTCAAAAGTCTGCCTTGATTTGATTCTTTACCCAGGATTTGTAAACATGAATTTTTTATTTCTGAGTCTTAAAAATAGACACAGACACACATTTTGGCTTTGGCTCTGGCTTAGGCTTAAAATATGACCTCCATTTATGGATTCTTGCTTTTCTTTCTCTTTCCTCTTATTCTTTCCCTCCCTTCTTTTCTTCCTTCCTTCTTTCTTTCCTTCCTTCTTTCCTTCCCCCCTCCCCCCTCCCTTCCTTCCTTCCTTCCTTTCTTCCTTCCTTTCTTCCTTCCTCCCT
>PVKH010003976.1:0-24065 GCA_004027955.1 Chaetophractus vellerosus
GGGGGGCAGGTGAACTCAAGACACCCTGTGAGAGGCTGGAGGTCAGCTCTGGGACCGGTCACCACCAGAAGACGTGGCTCCCGGAAGGCTGCCTGAATCTGGTTAGTGAAGGTTGCAGGACTGATGCACTTGGCAACAGGACTAGCTCCAGTGGCAGCAGCAAACTTTTAGCACAGCCCACTGGCCAGTGTTCCTGGAGGATATGACACTGACATCAGCAGGGTTTTCCGTGGCAGCAGTGGCACGAGCCACCAGCAGAAGCTTCTCCCAGGTCCTCTTCAGATTTACGATGTAGATGCCATCGCCTCTCCTTTTGTGGATGTACTGTTCCATTTGGAAGTCAAGGTTGGTGCCACCTAAGTGGGTACCTGCTGCAAGGAATTAGAGGACATCCTCCTCCTTCACCTGCAGGACATCAAGGGCTGGAGACATTGTTTAAGTTTCCCTTTAAGTTACAATTGGAACCCAGTACAACACCGTATGGCCGCCTCTCTGGGTAGCGTGGAAGGGCTTCATTGTCTCAGCACTGCCCTCACCTTTGAACCCTGTGAAATTGCTGTTTATAGGTCAAAAACGATCAACTATGGTCCATCTCATGTGGTCCGAACTTGTAAACAGGCCCTTCCTTAAGTTGTCTTCAATTATGCCCTTTGAGTGGGCCTCCTGCCCACTGCCCATGCCCATATCACAGGCATGGGGAGCTGATATCCTCTATTCACAGGTAGGGAACGGAAGCCTCAAAGAGCTTCATCGACTTCCCCAAGGCCATCCAACATGTGGCAGGAAAATAACATCAACAACAGGCGTGTTCCTGGGAGTTTACAGTGCGCTGGGCACTGTGCTAAGAAGTTTATGCAGCGCATCTCACTTAATTCTCAGAACTCTGAGCCAGAGGTGCTGTTATGCCCATTTTACCAATGAGGAAACTGAGGCCTGGGTAAGTTCTGCGTATCCCTCCCCTCTGCCTGACCCAGGGGTCTCCCTTTGGTCAGACCCAGCCAGAAGCAAGGGGGCAGGAGAGCTAGGCTGCAGCGGTCCACACAGTTCAGTGCCCCAGGGCACAGAGCGGGCGGCACAGGAGCCTAATGGTACTGGCACGTGCTGCTGGGTTGGCTATTTAGATAAAAGGCCAAATTCTATACGCGCCCAGAGCTGGGCCACTGCTGACAGGGCAGGTTGTCTGACTGCAGATTCTCAACCAAAGCCCCAATTGCACCCCCCAAATCTGCTCGCTTCTTCTGACCGTGTTCTTTCTCATTGTACCACAATACCTTTCACAAAGAAATAACAAAGCTGCTATTTTCACTCTGCCTGCTTCCTCCCTCAGCTGACCCTGACAGATTTAGTACAAGATGAGGCCCGTAATACAGGTTTCAAACTGGTTCAGCCTGGAGAATGTGATGGGAGGTAGCTGGAGTGGGCTCACCTTCCCAGGGGTCACCACTGTCTTGACTGTTTGCCATGGAGCACAGCTGCTCCTCCTTCCCTTGACCTGTTAAATTCATGTCCAGCAGCTGGGATCCCACTGTGCTTCTCTCAGAGCAATGGGGTAGACGACAGGCTTTGCAGCCAGACAGGCCAGGGCCCAGCTCCAGTAGCTTCTAACTCCAGAGCTCGGGCACCTCACCTGGCCTCCCTGCACCCCAGGGTTCTCCCTGTTCAGGAGGTGAGAGTCCTCACTCTGAAGGAAGGTTGACAAGATGATATGAGATGGCAGAGGTAAAAACTGTGGGCCCTAATAAGCATTTAATAAATTACTGGTTCTGTTTTCTGATTCTGGAAATGATATTTCTCATCTGGAGATTATAATTAGTGGTTTAAGAAGGAAAGTTAAAACTGTTGATCACACACTGATTTTCTGCACCAGGGATTAGACAATGCACATTAAAAGATGGTCTTCTTGATTTTACTGGTAAATTCCAGGATTTCCTTAGCAAAGGCCTTTAAGAAGACAGAGAAGGTAGCCCAAGGCAGTTGCAGGCATTTTATTCCTCTAGGAGCTGGCCCCTGCTGGAGCAGGCCGGCCATGGGGTCCTAGCAGAGAAGCCTTCCCCACCTCAGTTGTAATTAACTCCCTGTTCCCCACAGGGCCAGGTTCCTTGGATTATTTCTCTGGCTCCAACTCAAGCTCCAGCCAGCGCTGCCTGTGTGAGATGGGGCCCACTGGGCAAGGGCCCCCACGAGTGGGCGCTGACTTGGTTCTGGCTAAAGAAACGCAGCTGGTCAGTCTTGGAGGGAATGAGACAGCAAAGCAGGTAAGGCTGGAGAACAAGAGGCTTTCCTGGGAGATGGAGGCCTGGGCAGGATTCGAGTCTGCCCTTTCCACCGGTGTGGTGGGCCTGCAGAGCTGGCTGTGGCAGCTGGAGGGCTGTGCCTCAACAGAAGGGGTCACTCCATTTGCTGGCTCCCTCCCTGCCTGCCCTGAAGCCACCAGCACAGGGCCACCCCCAGGAGGGTGCCACGGGCTCACCAGCTGAGGCAGAGCAGCCCAAGGGCACTGGAGAGAATCCTGAAGGCTGAGGTCATCCTGCCCAAATCCACATCCAGCTCCTCTACTCACCAGCTGAGTGACCCTGGGCAACTTATTTAACCTCTCTTTGCCTCAGTGTCCTTATTTGTAAACTGGGGATGATATAAGAGCTTTGAGGACTCAATTAAAATAAACTACATGGGACAGTGCCTGGCCCCACCATGCACGCTTGGGTTAGTTGCCATCACTCTTAGCACAACGCTCGCCAGCTGCAAGGGCCACCCTGGCTGTAGGGACTTGAGGAAGCCTTCCCTCTCACAACAGCTCACCACTGGGCTGTAAGTACCGCTGCAGATCATGCATTCATCCATTCATTCATTCAGCTGCGAACTCAGCTGTAATAGCTAAAGCATGGTCCGTGTACAACTGTGGTATACAAGTTAGCTGTGGGGTTATATTGGAGAGTGTTGTTTTAATTTTTTTAGCCATGTATTTTTTGTTTCTGTATATCAATATTTAAGACAAGTATTGCTGGTTTCCATTTAAAAAAATATTGACAGCATTACAGATGAATTGGTGTTCCTTTTGATCACCATCCCCAGGCACATTCCCTCCTTTCTCACCACAGTCAGCATGGGAACAACATCCTTCTGGTCAAAGTTTTTATACTCTTGTTTTAATAGCCATGCATTTTTTTTTTAATTAGAGTTGTAGGTTTATAGAAAAATCGTGCAGAAAATCCAGAGATCCCATGTACCTCCCTCCCACACACACAGTTTCCCCTGTGTGTGTAACTTTGTTATAATTGATGAAACATCATCATCATCACTATTATACTATTAACTATAGCCCATAGTTTACATTGGGGTTCACTCTTTGTGTTGCATAGTTTTATGTGGGTTTTTTTTCTACTAATGATCCCCATTTTATCGGCTTTCAAATATACAACAGTGGTGTTAATTACATTGACAAAACTGTGCCTCCATCACCATCATCCATTGCCAAAACTTTTTCTTTACCCCAAACAGAAACTCTGTCACAATTATACGTTGACTCTCCACTCTCTACCCCACCAACTGGACTCCTGGTAACCTAAATTATAGTTTCTGACTTTATACATGTACATAGTCTGTTCATTTCATATATGTGAGAGCAAATGATCTTTTGTATCTGGCTTATTTCACTCAACATCATGTTTTCAAGGTTCACCCATGTTGTAGCAAGAATCAGAACTTCATTCCTTTTTACAGCCAACTAATATTCCATTGTATGTATATACCACATGCTGTTTTTCCATTCATCTGCTTCTACTATTTGGCACTTTTGAATAATGCTGTTATGAATATCATTGTGCAAATATCTGTTCAAGTCAATACATTCAATTCTTCTGGATATATACCTAGAAGTGGAATGGCTGGTGCATACACTAATTCTATACTTACTTTCTGAAGAATCACCAAACTGTTTTGCACAATGGGTGCACCATTTTACACTCCTACCAACAATGCATGAGGGCTCCTACTTCTCCACATTTTCTCCAACACTTGTTATTTTCCGTTTTTTAAAAATAGTAACAATTCTAGTGGGTACCTCAGCATGGTTTTGATTTGCATTTCCCCGATGGCTAATGACTTTGAGTATCTTTTCATGTGCTTATTGTCCATCTGTATATTGTCTTGGAAGAAATGCCTATTTAGGTCTTCTTCTCAGTTTTAAATTAGGCTGTTGGTCTTTTTGCTGTTGAGTTGTGGGGGTTCTTTTTATATTCTGGATATTAAACCCTTACTAGTTACATGGTTTCCAAATACTTTCTCTCATTATGTAGGTTATCATTTTACTTTCTTGATGAAGTCCTTTGATACACCAAAGTTTTTAACTTTGATGATGTCCCACATTTCTATTTTCCTTTTTGTTGCTCATGCTTTTGCTGTAAAGCCTAAGAAACCATTGCCAAATACGAGGTCCTGAAAATGTTTCCTTACATTTCCTTCAAGGAGTTTTAAAGTTTTGGTACTTATATTTAGGTCTTTTTTCCATTTTGAATTGATTTTTTGTATATGGTGTGAGGCAGGGGTTTGCACATGGTCACCCAGCTCTCCCAGCACCATTTTTCAAAGGGTCCTTCTCTCCCTACAGAGTGAATTTGGCTTCTTTGTCAAAAAATCATTTGGTCATATGTGTGAGGGTTTATTTCTAAATTCTCAAGTCAATTCCATTGGTCTATATGTCTATCCTTGTGCCAGTACGACACTGTTTTGATTGCTGTAGCTTTGTAATAAGTTTTAAATCAGGGAGTGTGAGTCAACTTTGTTCTTCCCTTTCAAGATGTTTTTGGCTATTCTGGCCTCTTACCCGTCCATATGAATTTGATGATTAGTTTTTCCATTTCCGCAAAAAAAGGCTGTCAGAATCTTGACTGGGGTTGCATTGACCCTGAAAATTGCTTTAGGTAGAATTCACATATTAACAATATTTAGTCTTCCAATTCAGGAACATGGAATGGCTATCCATTTATTTAGGTCTTCAATTTGTTTCAGCAATGTGTTGTAATTTTCTGTCTCTAAGTCCTTTGCATCCTTTGTTGAATTTATTCCTATATATTTGATTCTTTTAGTTGCTGTTATAAATAGATTTTTTTTCTTGACTTCCCCTTCAGATTGTTCAATATGGGTGTATAGAAACACCACTAAATTCTGCATGTTGATCTTGTACCCCACCACTTTGATGAATTCTTTTATTAGCTCTAGGAGATTTGTCGTGGATTTTTCAGGATTCTCTCTATATAGGTTCATGGTATCTGCAAATAAGGAGAGTTTTTCTTCTTACTTTTCAATTTGGAAGCCTTTTATTTCTTATTCTTGCCATTACTCTGGCTAGAATTTCCAGTAAAATGTTGAATAACAGTGGTGATAGTGGGCATTCTTGTCTTGTTCCTGGTCTTAGAGGGAAAATTCTCAGTCTTTCACCATTAAGTGAGATGTTCACTGTGGGTTTTTCATGTTAAGGATGTTTCCTTCTATTCCTAGTCTTCTGAATGTTTTTAACAAGAAGGGGTGTTGGATTTTGTCAAATGCCTTTTCTGCATGAATTGAGATGATCATGATGTTTTTGTCCTTTGTTCTATTAATGTGGTATATGACATTAATTTATTTTCTTACATTGAACCACCCTTGCACTCCTGGGATAAATCCCACTTAATCATGGTGTATAATTATTTTAATGTGCTACTGGATTCAGTTTGCTGGCAATTTGTTGAGATTTTTGCATCTCACCTCAGGTTCATAAAGGATATTGATCTATAATTTTCTTTTCTTGTGATATCTTTATCTGGCTTTGTTATTAGGGTGATGCTAGCTCATAGAATGAATTGGAAATTGTTCTCTCCTCTTCAATTTTTTGGAAGAGTTTGAAGAGTATTGGTGTTACTTCTTTGAATGTTTGGTCAAATTCACCAGTAAGCTATCTGGTCCTGGGTTTTTCTTTGTTGGGAGGTTAGCAATGCATTTCTTTATTTCCTTGTATCAATATTTAAGGCAAAAAATATTCATTTCCCATTTATAGTGGTCCATTTATAGTGGTGACAAAGTTTCCTTCCTAAATTAATTTACATAAGAAGGGTGTTAGTTAAAAGAAATATACTATGTAAATATAAAGCACAGGTAGAATATTATATGGTAGTTAGAAGAAATGAACTAGATGTCAACATATATAAATAGTTTTATATCACTGATTGAAAATGAAAGTTATAGAGCAATATATATATCCCAGGAGGTGGATCCTGACCGAGTGCCACTGAGCCACCTGTCCACTCCCTTGCAAAGGTTTATCACATCCTGTCTGCGTAAGCTCTTGTGGAGTTGCTGCAGGCAGTGGAAACCCAGGAGGACAAGGTCCCTGCCTCTGTGCAGAGAAGCAATGACACTGATGGCTAAGATGACACAGGCCACGGAAACTTCTTAGGAGCTGGTCAGGTCTGGGATCTGGTAAAACATCTTTCAGGCAGATGGGATAACTGGTATGAAACTTTGGAGGCAAGGCAGACTGTGTCCTTTGGGAACTGCAAGGAATTTGTGAAGCATGTAAGGGGGAAAGGGGGTGAAGGGAGTCGGGGTGAAGGTAGGCAGGGCTATTGGGAGCCGTGGGCCTTCGTGTGCTGAAACCGCTACTGAGGCCCAGCTTCCATCCTGCACCACTTCCCCTCGCTGACAATGTATAAAGGGAATAATTTGTATTTCCTCTGGGAACATCCTCTGCAAAGGTCTTTTCTAAGGAGGAGCTGAATTTTCTAGTTGGCTCCTGACCTCCTGGACAGGGAGAGACCAGGGCCTGGGGCCTGCTTAGAAGCCTCTTCTGCTGACCCCTCTGGAAAATAAACACCCTGTGTACATGACCCCAGTGGCCAGTTGTGCGGAGTAGATGCCATCTGAGCCCTGAGCTGACCATATGGCCAAGTGACCCTCACCAGGAGTCCTTCAATGGCCTTGGGAAGCAACTCTAAATAAACATGCTTCCTAGCAGTTAGTTAAAGTCACGATCAAGATGATAAAAATGAGCAGTTATGTCCTCCACTGCTCTCAGATTTAATGTGGTAAGTGGAAGGGGTAATACGTAGTATGGAAAGCTCACGGACGCTCCGGTGGAAAGTATCTCCGGGCTTTATTATGGCGCCTCTTCTCCACACAGGCTGCCTGAGTTGGAGGGCACTTATTTTCCTCATTTATCACGGCTGTCAGCAACGCAAGTTGGATGTCAAAGCCTGGCTTTCTTTCCTCATCCCCCCATCATGCTAGACAAGACTGATTCACTGCTGGACCCGCCTAACAGCCAGATCCAGCACTCTGCCTTGTAATCATGAAAAATGCTCTCTTCCTTTCAACAGGGACTGTCACCCACACTGCATTATCAACAGCCTCCAAGCCAGGACTTTATTCTTTTCTCTCTTGCCACTGGGTTCAAACTAAATAAGAAGTCAAGTCACTTTTCTAAAGGAGTGTTCAATTTCTTTAATCTCTTCAAATTGCTTGGTTCCTCGAACTTTCTTTTCACCAATAGGAAAAGCCTCCAGTGCTGAATCGGGATGAGGTAGGGTCAGGTTACTTGGTGAAGAATGCTCACGGGTGTGGGAGTGGGTGGCATTAGCCACTGGCCTTCTTCCTCCACCTCCCAGCAAAGGAACTGCTTATGAGAAGACTAGCAGGAGAGGGGAAACCTGCCCCTGTATGTGGCACACTTTGTACCAACTCTGTAAAATATTTTGATTACATTTAACCTATGGAATGCATGGACTAGCTCTTGAAAAAAGTTTAGGCTGTTCCTTTTTTTTTTTTTTTTTTGGCATGTTAGCCCCCAGCCGTGTTGAGTAAAGGTTTAGTGATGGCTGCTATGATGAATGGCAAAGAGGAGCTAGAGAGCACATGGATTGAGGCGCACAGTCTGTTCCAGGGTGAGCACTGCCCCAGCCATATGCAGGGGTCACTGCTTAACAAAGACACCAAGAGGGATGGCGCTGAAGAAAGAAAGGCACAGCTAAAGAAAATGGCTGGCGTGCAAAGCATGGGAGAATCAGACCAGGTGAATTCAAAACTCCGTGGCTTTAGCCACTTAGTAAGCAATGTTTTAAGCTATGGAAACTCACCTGGTACCATGCTTGGCATACAGAAAATGAACAAAGAATTTTATTTTTACAATGTGGTCTTTAATATTGGAGCTTTGATTTCTTAAAACTGTTTTAAAATAAGGGAAGGGAAGGTCCAATTTATCTAACTCAAAATAATTTAGGCATGGTTCAACATTCCTGATACTTAGAAGCTGTTACCGTTGTTCTTTAATCTAGCTGACATTGTTTAATTCACCTACATATGCTTGTTTACTAAATTAACTATTTTGTAGTATATAGGTAATTGCTTCATACACACATGCATAAATATGTACGTGCATATACATACATAAAACATGATTTTCCCTCCGAATTTTACTTATTTATTTATTTGTTTTATTTTATCCCACACCCCTGCCCCGGTGGTTCTCTTGTCTGTCTGCTCATTGTTTGCTCACCTTCTTCTCCAGGAGGCACCGGGAACCAAACCCAGGACTTCCCACATGGGAGGCGAGTGCCCAGTGGCCTGAGCCACATCCGCTTCCTGCGGGCTGCAGCTTCTGCTGGCTTGTGGCATCTGCTTATTTAGGCATCTGCTCGTTGCAGCGGATGTGGGGTCTAGCTCGTTGCAGCAGGTGCAGTGTCTAGCTCACCTTCTTTAGGAGGCACCGGGACCAGAATCCGGGACCTCCCATGTGGTAGGCGGGTGCCCAACTGGTTAAGCCACATCCACTTCCCTAAAGACCCGTATTTTTAATTCCTAATCCATCTCTGACTGAGCTTTTCATAAAATAAACACCATGTACATGGATGTTCATATTGCCATTAAAGATCGTAAATGCTTACTTTCGATTTCTGTTCTTATCTCCTCGCAGACCAGTAACAACTAGTGCATGAACCAGCACTGGTCTGCAGCTCACACGTGAGGTAACTGCCTAGAATTGAGTTTGAAACCGTGTAAATGCTTTGCATAATTATAAAACAAAATTTAAATTTCAAAGTCAATCTGTAAAAATCTAGAACATAATGAATCAAATGAACTTAACTGTGTATTGAGTTGGATAGCATAACCACACAGAGAGGAAAATGTATTTTAAATGCCTCTAAAACATAGTACCTTGACCATTCATCTTTAATAGAATAAAACCTAAAGACAAAAAAAAAAAGCAAAAAATCTAAAGGTTTGTTGGTAATCATATTGTTGGTGGCAGTGTTAATATTATTATTCTAAGTCATTTTTATGTTTATTTTTTTAGGAGGTACTGGGGATTGAACCCAGGACCTCATACATGGGAAGCAGGTACTCAGCCACTGAGCTACATCTGCTCCCCACTTTTAAGTTTATTGTGGCATAAAACAAATGACTACTTAGGCTGGTGTCACTAAGAACCACTACTTTTAGAATGTGAGAAAGGAGATACAGATGCAAAATCAATGACGTTAAATAAAGACAAACTAATTTGGATATATCAGTTTGAACTCATAATGTGTTTTCTCTTGAAAATATGTTAAACTCTGTTAAATTGCCAATATTGGGCCATTTTAGCCAATAACATGACAATTGCACATAGTTTAATGCAATAAATACTCTCTAGCTCTATTCAATGCAATAACTAGTAGCAATGAGCAACCCTTAGTATCCAAAAATACACCGTACAATAAAAGGAACAAAGACGCATGGGAGAAATGGAAAATCTAGGTCTAGAACAGAAGATGTACAAGATGAGCCTAGAATATCTTGCAATGTCAGAAAGCAAGGCTGTCTTCAAGGACTACTGGAATTGTGTCTCAGAGGACACAGGTGTCATCCTAAAGAGGCATCCACTGACAAAAACAGGGATGATTTGAACATCAGTAAAAATGTTAACTGAAATGGATTGAAGCACATCAAGCAGGTTTAAATCCATGAGTACACAAGGATTCAAAACGTATTTTATTCATCTTTCGAGGATGACTATTAAGGAACCAACTCGTTATTTGGCAAACTACTAACCAAATAGCTGCTGAAGGGAATTTCTCTTTATAGAAGTAGTGTAGCTAGTAAGGAGTGGCGGAATTTGAACACCGCTATTTTCAGCCCCCAGTGATGTTGGCTAGCAGCATCACAAAAATAAAGACGATTGGGCATTACATACCATCTGACGGAAATTTGCCATTCCACATGTGGAATCATCTTGCCAAAGCAAGAACCTCTAGAGCTAGCTTTCAATTTACAGGGAACACAGAGCAGAGAGGAACACGTCAAAACGCACCACAGGGATGCAATTTTAGATCGAGGGCAACTCTGCAGAACAAATTAGCAGATAAAGTACAAGAAAGAAAAAAGTGTGGGGGAGAACTTTGAAATTAAAAGACGCTTAAGAAAATCAGGCAATTGCAGTTTGTAGACTTTACTTGAATCCTGATTCCAACGAACTGTAAAAATAGTTTATGAGCCAACTGGGAAAACTCAACAGTGACTGAATATCTCAGGACAGTAAGGAATGACTATTAATGTTTTAGGTGAAATGATGACACTAGGGTTATGTATTTAAGAAAAGAAGCTCTTCTTTTTTTAGAAATGCAGGCTCACTTATTTATGGAGGAAATGATATGATATGATGGCTGAGAGTTGCTTCAAAATAGCTCCGTGGCAGGCAAGAGAGCAGCAGGTGGTGTTGGCCCTGGGCAATGGGAGGGTGGAAAATTATTATAGTGTCAGGTGCTTTTCATATATGTTTGAAATTTTCAAGTTTCAAAACTTTTTCAAAAGTTTGATAATAGTAATTAAGGATGTTGAAGGATGCCCCTTGTATTCATTTCTAGTGAAAAGGATGCTACAAAATAGCTTCTCCTGTATGATTCCAATTTGGTACCTCAATGTCGTTATATACATAACACAAGAGAAAAACTGAAATTACATATTTCAAAATGTAAACTATAATTATCTCAGGGTGCAGGGATTATGTGAGATTTTTGTTTTCTTTATACATTACACATAAAATATTTTATGCATTCTTTGTAATTATCATCTTTTAACCAATATAAAATATTATTGCTTTTTAAATCTAACAGTACACACAGTGTTCGAGAACTAGATTATATATACCTCTATTCCTACATAAATATAATATCAAATGAAGATCAAAAATTAATGGCAACATGCCAAATATTGGAAACATTCTGATGATTGACAGAATGCCTTATATTTTACCTAAATAAGCGTCCTCACTGATGTGATCAGAAAATGGAGGTGGGGAAAGGGAGAATGCCATTTCCCAGTCCAGCATTCAGTGTGATTTGGATATTCATGCCATATTCACTTCATGCACATTCAGGAAGACAAGTGGAATCTTAAAGTGAAATCCAAATGTTCCCAAACAACCTGAGCTGTGTCTAGATTTTGAGCTTTTTATCTAAATATCTACATCACAACACAGTGCCCCAGAACATCATTTCTCCATTACTTCAAAGAAAAATATCAACTAGAAAAGGCAGCAAGCAACAGTTCAACTGATTTTTCTGGGCAAATACTTGACAAAGCCATGGGGTTCTCCTAGGCTGAGCCAAGGAGATAAATGCCATGAAGGAAAAAAAAATTCCACTTTGTGAGCATATGGCAGAGGCTACCTGGCCCAACACTGGGGCTCAGCGCAGGCTGTGCAAGCAGAGGAGGGAGAGATGTAAAAGTAGCAGGCTGTCACCCGTGCAGCTGGGGAAGTGAGCTGGGCAGACAGTGCACCAGGCAGAAGACTGCTGTGCAAAGTCCCTAAGGGGGTACTTTCCAGTGATGAAAAGAAAAAAAAAAAAAATGACTGGACCACAGGCCAGGTGTTCAGGAGAGGCAGGAGGAGGGCAGATCTTGCGGGAACTTAAAGGCCAAATTAAAAGTTTTAGTCTTAAGCCTAAGCGCAAAGAGAAATCAACGAAGTGTGTGAGGCAGACAATTGAGAAAACAGTAACAGTCGCTAACATCGGTGAGCACCTCCAGGTGTCAGGTATCGTTCTGGGTTATATATGAATTCTCTCGATTTCCATAATAACCCTATGAGGCAGGCACTGTTGTCAGCCCTGATGGCAAGACTGAGGCAGAAGAGGGTGTGATGGTTAAGTTAATGTGTCAACTCGGCCAGGTAATGGTGCCCAGTTGTCTGGTCACGCAAGCCCTTGGCTAATTGTAAAACAAGGGCACTTCATGGACTTTAATCATCAGTGAGCTGATTGCATAGATGGCTGGTTACATCTACAATCACCTGAGGAGATTGCCATCATTAATGAGTGACGTCTCATCCTATCAGCTGAAGGCCTTAAAAGGAGAAGTGATTTCAGCATTCAGAGAGAGGATCCCCATCTCTACTTCAGACAGCGTCTCCTGGGGAACTCACCAAGGACTTTCATCGGAGGCTTGCAGCCTGCCTACGGAATTTGGATGTGTGCGTCCCCACAGTCATGTGAGACAATTTTATAAAATATACTATTTACAGATACCTTCTGTCAGTTCTGTTTACCTAGAGAACCTTGTCTAATACAGCTTGGTACTGAAAGTGGCTCTTGAGAGACAGAATCTTAAAAATGGGATTTCTGAATTGGTTCTGGAATTTTTGCAAATGGCTCTCTACTCTGATTAGATTCAAGGGCACTAATGACTCTGTTTCCAAAATCAAGAGGCCATTGACAGTCCATAGCATGAGTTGGCAATAGAGATATGTAAAATATCACCGCTGGATATAACTACTTCCAAGCTTGTAAGAGGCAAGGATCTGGGTGAGACGGTTTTAACAGAGTTTTGTTTTAACAGAGCATTTTGTGGAATGCTAGAATGGATTCACCATTTAACACGTGCCTACCCACACCAGGAATGTCCAGAGGACATACCTTTCACCAGGTATGTAAGGAATAAATTTGCAAGATAAACTCCATCTTCCCTAAAGAGCTTTGTGGTTGCTCTCTGTAGGTCAGATTTTACTATGGAAAATGCTGTCACTTCCACACTATGGGGATGATTGGATCTCGGGCTGCAGAAGCCAAATAGCAGCACTTAATCACCAAAGACAAGGTGGGTGTAGCTACCACAATGAAAGGCAGAATCAAAGCAGCAATCAAATGAGTCTGAGTCACATAGACCTACGGCACTGGCTGATAGATCATGGGGTACCTAGAAGTAAAATAGATTTAGTAAAGTCTACTAAATTCCTACTTGATCTGTATAAGCAGAAGGGTTCTAGGCCAAGTGAACAAAACCCTAACTTGAATTACAGAAACAGAGAGTCACAGCTCCTTAGTCAATTCCCAGACTTGAGACAGTTTACAGACCCAGAGCCCCTTGAATGAGGGGAAGGCTAAGTCCCCTTGGGGAAGGATCCTGTTAAACTGCCAAAAATTTATACTGTTAATCTTCCTCCTAACTTTCCCCAAAGAGACCTATGGCCTTTTACCAGGGTAACCATGCACTGGAGAAAAGGAAATGATCAGACATTTGGGGGATTATAAGACACTAGCTCAGAAGTGACATTAATTCCAGGAGACCCAAAACATCACTGTGGTCCACCAGTCAGAGTAGGAGCTTATGGAGGTCAGGTGATTGATGGAGTTTTAGCAGGTCCATCTCACAGTGGGTCCAGTGGGTCCCTGAACCCATTTGGTGGTTATTTCCTCAGTTCCAGAATGCATAATTGGAATAGTCATACTCAGTAACTGGCATGATCCCCACATTGGTTCTCTGACTTGTAGCAAGAGTGAGGGCTATTACGGTAGGAATAGCTAAGTGGGAGCCACTAAAACTGCCCCTAACTAGCAAAATAGTAAATCAGAAGCAATACTGGATCCCTGGGAGGGATTGTAGAGATCAGTGCCACCATCAAGGATTTGAAGGATGCAGGGGTGGTGATTCCCACCACATCCCCATTTAACTCTCCTATTTGCCCTGTGCAGAAAGCAGATGGATCTTGGAGGATGACAGTGAATTATTATAAACTTAACCAGGTGTTGACTTCAATTGCAACTGCTGTCCCAGATGTGGAATCATTGCTTGAGCAAATCAACACATCCCCTGGTACCTGGTATGCAGCTACTGACCTGGCAAATGCTTTTTTTTCAATTGTTGTTAATAAGGTCTACCAGAAACAGTTTGCCTTCAGCTGACCAGGCCAGCAATATACCTTCATTGTCCTTCTTCAGGGGTATATCAGTCCTCCAGCTCTGTGTCATAGTATTTTTCCGCAGGGACTTTGATTGCCTCTCCCTCCCACAAGACATTATATTGATGATATCATGATATATTGATGATATCATGCCGATTAGACCTAGTGAGCAAGAAGTAGCAACTACTCTAGACTTATTGACAAGGCATTGTGCAAGAGAAAATGGGAGATAAATCCAACAAAAATACAGGGGTCTTCCACCTTGGTGAAATTTCTAGGTGCCCAGTAGTGTGGATAAGCTGTTGCATCTGGCCCCGCCTAAAACCAAAAAAGAGGTATGATGCTTAATTGCCCTCTTCAGATTTTAGAGACAACATATTTCTTACTTGGGTGTGCTACTCTGGACCATTTACCAAGTGACCAGAAATCTACTAGTTTTGAATGCAGACCAGAACAAGAGGAGGCTCTATGATAGGTCCAGGCTGCAGTGCAAGCTGCACTGCCACTTGGGTCATATGATCCAGAAGATCCAATGGTACTGGAAGTGTCAGTGGCAAATAGAGATACCGTTTGGAGCCTTTGGCAGGCCCCTATGGGGAATCACAATGCAGACCCTTAGGATTTTGGAGCAAAGCCCTGCCATCCTCTGCAGATAACTATTCTCCTTTTGAGGAACAGTTTGTGGCCTGCTAGTGAGCCTTAGTAGAGACTGTACACTTAACCACGGGCCATCAAGTTACCATGAGATCTGAGCTGCCCATCATGAGCTGGGTATCATCTGAGCCACCAAAAATAAAGTTGGGTGTGCACAGCAGCACTCCACCACAAAGTGCAAGTGGTATATATGAGATAGGGCTCAAGCGGGTTCTGAAGGCACAAGTAAGTTACATGAGGAAGTAGCCCAAATGCCCATGGTCACCACCCCTGCCATGTTACCTTCTCTTTCCCAGCCCACAGCTATGGCCTCTTGGGGAGTCCCTTACAATCAGTTGACTGAGGAAGAGAAAACTCAGGCCTGGTTTGCAGATGGTTCTGCACAATATGTATTAGTAGGTACCACCCTAAGTGGACGGCTTCAGCTTGGAAAGGAACATGATTGAAAAATTGGTGATAGAGGTCTGGGGAAGAGGTATATGGATAGACTTTTCTGAGTGAGCAAAAAACATGAAAATATTTGTGTCCCATGTGAATGCTCACCTGAGGATGACTTCAGAAAAGGACGATTTTAATAACCAAGTATATAAGATGACCTGTACTGTGGATACCAGTAAGCCTCTTTCCCCAGCCACTCCTGTCATTACCCAGTGGGCTCATGAACAAAGCAGCCATGAAGGTAGGGATGGAGGTTATGCATGGGCCCAACAGCATGGACTTTCCCACACAAGACCGATCTGGCTACAGCCACTGCTGAATGCCCAATCTGCCAGCAGCAGAGACCCACACTCAGCCCCCAATATGGCACTATTCCTCAAGGTGATCAGCCTGCTACCTGGTGGCAGGTTGATTACATTGGACCGTTTCCATCATGGAAGGGGTAGTGATTTGTTATACCTGGAATAGACACATACTCTAGATATGGGTTTGTCTTCCCTGCACGCAATGCTTCTTCCAAAACTACCATCCGTGGACTTACCAAATGGCTTCTCCACTGCCACTGTATTCCACACAGCATTGCTTCTGATCAAGGAGCCCATTTCACAGCAAATAATGTGTGGGAATGAGCACATGCTCATAGAATTCACTGGTCTTACCACATTCCCCATCGTCCTGAAGCAGCTGGAGTGATAGAATGGTAGAATGGCCTTTTGATGACTCAATTGTGGTGCCAACTAGGTGGCAATATACCTTGCAGGGCTGGAGCAATGTTCTCCAGGAGGCTGTGAATGCTGTAAATCAGCATCCACTCTATGGTGCTGTTTCTCCCATAGCCAGGATTCACAGGTCCAGGAATCAAAGGGTGGAAATGGGCACCACTCACAATTACCCTTAGTGATCTACTAGGAAAATTTTTGCTTCCTGTCCCTGCAACCTTGAGCTCTGATGGAATACAGGTCTTAGTTCCAAAAGGATAAGTGCTTCCACTAAGGAACACAACAACAATTCCATTGAACTGGAAATTAAGACTGCCATCTGGCCACTTTGGTCTCTTCATGCCTCTGAATCAACAGACAAAGAAGGGAAATATTATACTGGCTGGTGTGATTGGTCCTGACTATCAAGGGAAAATAGGACTGCATCCACAATGGAGGTAAAGAAGAGTTTTCCTGGAATACAGTAGATCCCCTACGATGTCTCTTAGTACTGCCATGCCCTGTGATTAAAGTCAATGGAAAATTGCAACAACCCAATCCAGGAAGGACTAACAATGGTCCAGAATCTTCAGGAATGAAGGTTTGGGTCACCCCGTGAAGCAAAGAACCATGGCCAGCTGAGGTCCTTGCTGAGGGTAAAAGAATCATGGATGGGTAGTGGAAGAAGGTAGTGATAAATATGAACTTTGACCATGTGACCAGTTATAGAAATGAGGACTGTAATGGTCATGAATATTTCTTTCTTGTTTTAAGTATGGTTGTATATCTACCTAAAATGAATTTTTTTCTTCCCTATCCTTTCCTTTTATCATATGACATAAGTTATATTAGTTTCATGCCATAGTATTTAAGGATGTCAAGTTTAAGAGTAAATATTACTCAAGGACTTGCACCCTTTTCTGGAGGGATTTAGTGTTTCTGGTTGTATACAGGGTAATTGAGTATTGTTAGGCAGAAAAATACACACACACACACACACACACATACATATGTCTGTTATTGTTTTTATTCAGACTAAGTATGGTTTAAGGTGGTGTGTATGGCAACCAAGTTGATAAGGGGTGGACTGTGATGGTTAAGCTAATGTGCCAACTTAGCTAGGTAATGGTGCCCAGTTGTTTGGTCAAGCAAGTACTGGGCTAATTATAATACAAGGACATTTCAAGGTCTTTAGACACCAGTGAGTTGTTGCATAGATGGCTGGTTACATAGAGAATCAACTGAGAAGACTGCCGTCAGCAATGAATAACGTCTCATCCAATCAGCTGAAGGCCTTAAAAGGAGAAGTGATTTTAGCATTCAGAGAGAGAATCCCCATCTCTACTTCAGACAGCCAGCGTCTCCTGGGGAGCTCAACAAGGACTTTCATCAGAGTCCCTGGCTTGCAGCCTGCCCTATGGAATTTGAACTTGTGCATTCCCATGGTCGCGTGAGACAATTTTATAAAATCTCATACTATCTAAAGGTATCTCCTGTCAGTTCTGTTTCCCTAGAGAACTCAGACTAAAACAGAGGGCAACAGCAAATACATGCTCCCACAGCTGGTAAGAATTGGAGCTGGGTCTCAAACCCAGGCAGTTGACTTCAAAGTCCATTCTCTCACCATAGTGCTAAGTTGCCTTTCTGAAGTTGCACTGCTGCTTATTGGGAATGGCCTGCAGGGGCAAGGTAACCAGGAAGATCATTTACGAGGCTATTACAGTCATCTGTTCCTATTGCTCTATGTACTTTATTTTATTTTTTTTTAATTTATTTAATTTATTTATTTATTTTACTTTCTCCATTTTAAACTCCCCCCCCCACCCCATTTTGCTCTTTTTGTGTCCACTTGCTGGGCAATTCTCTGTGTCTGTTTCCTGCCCTCTCTTCTCATCTTTCTTCTCCTGTCTTCCCCGGGATTTGATCCTGGGAACCTCCAATGTGGGAGAGAGGCATCCTACCACCTGCACCACCTTGGTTCCTGTTTTTTTGGTGCATCTCGTCTTGGCTCTCCCCTGTGTCTCTCTCCTGTTATGTCATCGTCTTGCTGCGTGGCTCTGCAGGGCCTGGCGACTCACTCGCGCACAAAGCCTGGCAGCACGCGCGGCCTCTATTTTTTTTTTTTAATTTATTTTACCAGGAGGTCCCGGAGATCAAAACCAGATCCCTCCATATGGCAGACGGACGCCCTACCACTTGAGCCACATCCGCCCCCCTCTATGAGGTTATAAAAAGCTTTCAGCACAATGAAGAAAGACATTCCAACTCACAGACCCTCACTACATAGTTCATAATTCCTTTGACAAGGTACCACAAGGATCTACAATCCCTCTTCTGGTCTTGGCTGATAAGACTTCCTGAGGGTGCAGAGACTCAGTAAAAGTTCCTTAACTGTTATAGACCATGGGGCTGGCACTGGGCAGGCTGGTCCATCTGTCTCTTCTATTCAAACCTATACTTGATGCCAGAGTTTTAGGTGTACTTCCAGAGACCGGAGACTACAGGCTGTCCATGTGCCAACAGGGTCCAGAGGCTCTGTGGACCTGCAACTCCTACGCTACAACTCAATGGACTCACCCAGGACACCTATTGGGGAGATGATGATGGACGACGGCTATGCTGGGGAATGGAGAGAGCCTGCAGCTGCAGGCAGGATAATCTCTTCCATCGTATCCACGGGATATAAGTCCCCTCTCACTTGGTGGTGGAGGGGACATCACCATCCCAGACTCCTCGGGATTGGGGGAAGAACTATGGACTAGAATGGACTTGTTGGTGTCCTGTTATAGATTTGTGATTCACACAATAGAAGAAATCACAAAATTATGTGGAGCCAGGGGCCACTGGATGCTTTGGGGACAGGGAGGGGGAAGGGCAGTTGTAATACAGGGGCTTTTTTGGGGACTTGGGAATTGTCTTGGGTGATGTTGCAATGGAGGATATAGGCCATTTTATATCATCATGTATCATGCAGAACTGTGTGGGAGAGAGGGTGGTCTACAGTCTGAACTGTGGTCCATGCTTGGTGGCAAAGCCCCGAAATGTGTATATCTATTACAGGTGATGTGCCACACTGATGAAGGATGTATATGTGGGAGGTTGTGGGAGGTGTGGGAGGTGGGACATATGGGTATTCCTAAAATATCTGTGTAACATTTATGTAATCGATGTATCCTAAAAAAAAATTGATCAAAAAGTGAAAATAAATAAGTAAATAAATAAATAAATAAATAAATAAAAACTTCATAAGGACAATGTTTATTTCAGGAAAGTTCCAATATTTATCACAAGGCAGAAAACAATGTCTGTCATGGCAAGGGTGGGCTCCCTGGAATTCCAATACTGGCCACCAGGGGCATAAGAGGGCCATCAAGAATGAGACACAGAAGATCAGAAAGGATTTCCGTGTGTGGTTAGATAGATTGTTTCTTGACCAGAATGGGATAAAAATGTCTCGACCCTAACTTTTATTGTATACTTACTATGCCCCCTGGGCTTTGCATAAGCCATATACCTGAAAGCCACCTGTGAGGTAGGCATTACCATCCCGACTTTATGGATGAGAAGTTTGCACTTGGATCGAGGTCTATTTCACTGACAGTACTACTTCACACTCCTGAATGAGGAGGGTGGAGGGAAAAGAACCTTGACATCCAACTCCCAAGGAACATCTGTCCTCTTCCGCCATGCTCACCCTGGCTTGGTCATTCATGGCCTGGGATTCCAGCTGAAGGAGATGCTCTGACCAAGAGAAGAGGCAGGACAGGCTCCCTGAAGCCTGCAAGCCCTCTGTGGCTAGGCTCAGCTTTGCAAGGACACTGGCCTTATGGCAGGGTGGGCTCATTTCCAGGGTAATAGCATGGGGAACCTCCATGAGGGGCAAGCCCCATTTCAAACCTTGATTCCAACTTGGCATTCAAGGCTCCTGGAGTCTTATTCCCCTTTCCTCTGACAGGATGATGACATCTAGTTCTAGGTTAATGCCTGGAATATGAGAATTCCAATTAGAGTTTCCCCACAGTGCCATCTTCTCCCACTGCCACAGACACCCTCTATGAAAATCATTTGCTCCTTTTCACACTGCATATAGCTTAGATTTAAGCATTCACTCAGTTGCCTCAGGCTGTCACCAAGAAAATTACTTATTAATTTCTATGCACTGCAGAACCATCTCTAAAATAAATAGAGAGTTGACTCAGGATTGTCAGTATTAACCTCATGCTCTGACTTTGTGCTTTCTGTCAGAGTCAGGAAATATTTCTAACATAGAGTCATTCACATCTGATCACATTTGCAAAATGCAAATTTACTCAACATTAATTGAAAACGTTCATTGGCGAAATCTTAAAAGTTTGCACCCTTTCGAGCTGTTTAAAGGGCTAATGAGAGGCATTTTTCTCCCATATAAAAAAACAGCCTCCTCCTGTTTAAAAAATTAACAACTCAGTAAATTAGTAGGCTCTAACCTTTTGATCCTTGGCCCTTTAAGAATATGGAGACTGATGTGGACCCTTTCCCTAGAGAAACACATAATTTTACCCATTATGCACACCCACTTATATAAAAAAGATAATTTTGCACATACATAAAACACAATTTCAGATAGTTCCTGGCCTACCTGAGAGCCCAGGACCCCTGAAAAATGGTCCACCTCTCTTTTTCTTTCATCCTATCAATTTGTTTATTAAACTAATGACCATTTGCTTCAGTAGTGGCATTGGTATTGAGTGGGGGGAGGCTTGTGGAATGATTACCAGTATCTGTGTTTACTTTTCTGTTCCCAAGCTAAATTATCAGGTGTTTTGCACATGCTTTTTAAAATGTGGTAATGGTCCCAGGAGAGGACAGTTGGGAATGGAAAAATAAAAGTCACACCTGGCAGCCACGGTAAGGCATAGTGGAAGAGCCAGACTCTTCCCCAAGGCCCAAAGCTCCGCACTAGGTGTTGTGTAAAAATGTTTTGACTACCAGTGTGAAGCTATTGACTTCAGGGGCAGAGAAACTGGTCCCCAGTTAGGTTGACGCTGCCACCAGGCTAGCTCCCTTCAGTCCACACAGGAGACCAGTACACTACTGCAGTTCTCTTAAGAGTTGTCTCAGAACAAAGTATAGTTTTTATGTACCTGCTATTTTCCAGGCCTGTCATTTCTTTTTTTTTTTCCACCCTTTTTTTTTTCTATTACATATCTGCCCCCCCCTTCTGCTTGTTCTTTGCTGTGTTCATTTTTTTTTGCGTTCTTCTGTGTCTGCTTGTATCCCCCCATTGCGGTGACCCGCCGAGTCAGCTCACCGCACGGCGGACTTGCCTGCTTGCGGGCGGCTTTGGCCTGCCCACAGCGGCTTGCCTTCTCAAGGCGGTCTGCCTGCTCGAAGAGGCCCCAGGAACCAAACCCGGGGCATCCCATGTGGTAAACCGGCGCCCTATCCACTGGGCTACAGCTGGCCCCTGTCATTTCTTTTTTCATCATGAAATGACGCTCTGAAATAGGTGTCATTATCCCAACTTTACAAATCAGTAAACTGAGGCTCAGGAGGGTGAATCTGCATCTCTTAAATTTGGACAGCAAGAGTTCACACTGGCTTAGCGGCTAATAGCTGTGCAGCCAGACATCACCGAGACAGTCTGACCCCAACGCCCTGCCCTGCCCCAGAGCTGGGCAGCCTCTCCCAGCTCCACATCACTTTTCAATTTGCTCATGCACCGACTCATGTCTCACAAACACACATCTACAGGTGTATTTTGCTACCCTCCATTGCCATTTTGTATCTGGGGAACCTGTGGAGCAGTGAGACCAAGTGATTTGCCCAAGGTCACACAGTGGACGTGAGACTGGAGGCCAGATTCTGACTCCTCGGCCACTGCAGATTTCTACACTGCATGCCTGATGCCCAACTGGCAGGAGACAGGCACACAGCCCTGCAACCTTTTCCCAGCAAAGAAACATACATGCTCCAGAACCTAGGCTTGGTCAGTGCAAAGAGGCAGCTCTTACCAAGAATAACTTTCAGGCAGATTCATGAAAAGGCTACAAGTGAAATATCTATTTCACAAATTATTTTTTCCTTGTGAGTAGATTTATGGGCCTGCTCTCCCCAGCAAGTCTGCTCGTTCGCACAGACATAATTTTCACCGCAAGCCCTGCTCATATGGCCAGGAGATGGGCCCTCCTTTTGTCTCTGGGGGAAGGAGGTCAAGGACTGCCCCCATGCCTCAGTATACTAGCTCTGGATTCAGAGCAGTACATCACAGCATTCCCAGTGCCACCGACCATTAGGACTGGGGAGCAGTTTGGAAATCCCTGAAATTTAACCTCCCCTTTTACGAGGGGTCCTGGGTCCATAAAGGCGAGGGACTCACCTGAGGTCACCCAGGCCACTGTCCAGTGGTTAAGGGCACAGAACAGGAGACAGGCTGCCCAGGGATGAATTCCAGCTGCGCTTCTTTCTTACTGTGTGGCTGTGGACAGATTTATCCACGCCTAGTGCAGAGCCACCCGAAGACATAGGAAGCTGGCCCAGCACATCTCAGATTGTGTAAGCCACCAGCCACCTGATTCCTCCCTTAGGCCAGCCTTGGGCAGCACCACCCCACTCAGTTGCAGCAATGGGACCCAGCTCTACGAAACAGCTTCTGAATCTCTCCTCTCCAGTCCCCCAAGGTCAAATATGTTGACTTTGTGGTTGAGAAATGCCCAGAGTAAGGAAACCTACAAATATCTCTCACTATTCAAACCTGTACAGTTGAATGGTAAGAACATGGATGCTTCTTCCAAATATAGGATCCTCCATTATCTGAATCCACTTAGTTTCTGAAAGTTGAACAGCAAAGTAGCAAGAATTTGGGAAGCAAGGTATACTAATCCTATCTCAAAACTTTGACGCAAATCTTTTAATCTCCTAAATTTGGACAGCAAGAGTTTAGATAGTGAGGCCTGCTTTCCTGGCACCCTTCCACGTGGCCTCCAGGATTCAGGCTGTCAACACCTCAACTGCTCTAGGGAAACAGTGGTTATTTTCTCTCTGCCACTTAAGAAGTTCACGTCCTTCCTCATTAACAGAGAACCAAGAATGACTGAACAAGACTCTTCACAATCCAAGGATATCTTCCCTCCAGGTGCCACGTGTGAAATCCAGTTTGCATTTGTAACATTACTAAAAATACAAAATAAGCAAAATACAGGCAGGGCTGCACACTGGCTCCCTAAGAATGCCACCGCCAGGCATTTATTGGATTTATTCAAGGACCTTGAAAAAACAGTAGGAGTATACACTGAGGTCTCTGGCGGAAGGGCGTCCTAAACTTTTGACATGGCACTGCCAAGATTTTCCAAGAGGAATAAGGGGAAGACGAATCCACATCTCAGTAGAAGCATCTCCCATCCATCTGGGGCTCCTCTTTCCCCCAGTCTAATTTATGCGGCAAAGTCATTATGCTGCTTCTCTGACTTTAATAATGTGTCCCACCGAAGGGAATTCAAGGCAGAAGATGCAATTTATCTGCCATTTTGGGTACTTAGTAAAAATGTTGTGGGGGATGCATTTTTTAATTAACAGTTCCAAAAGTGTATTGAAGAATGTTGATTTCAGTTAAATTATCTCCAATGAGGTGAAGGTATCATTTTTCTTGTGAAGGCACTGAGGAAGGCTGTGGGAGAGAGTGGAGCTGGGGTTCGGGCGTCCCACTCGCCTTGCATCCTCTCCACCCTAGGCCCTTGTTTCCTCAATGGTAAAAGTGGGGGTGGGGAGGCTACAATTTCTCCTTAGTCCCTTCTGGCCCTGACCTTCCTCGAGTCTTCCACCTGCCTAGTGAGTTGTCTAGAGTTGACCTCCTGGCCTCATTAGAAGTAAGAGGCTGGTATGAAAACCGCCTAACTTTCTCCCCTGTTGTTGACACACTCCATCTCTGTTGCAACTCCATCTTATATCCAAGTTTGGAAGAGTAGGCATTGGGAAAAGAAGAAGGACTAGGGGCTTTGGGATCAACCATCCTGGAGGGGTATATTCTACTTACACCAGAGGTAGACTATTGGAGAGGTTACCTAACTCTTCTAACCTTATTTCCAGGTCCGTAATCTGGGCATAGTATTAGC
>PVKH010003977.1:0-24056 GCA_004027955.1 Chaetophractus vellerosus
AATTGAAGAGGAGAATCCAAATCACAGTCTGCTTTGGAGAAAACGATTGCTGCTGGTACTCTTTCCTTAAAAATATATACTCCTACCATAATCTTTAATAGCAATATTGAGTAAAGATGCCTATAGATAAAAATATTGTTACCATGTGGTACAATGTACAATGGTGAGTAGTATTATTACTTACTTTGGCCACACAATTTTCAGTCTTCATAGCAGTGCTTGCTAGACATACTGTTTCTTGGTTTAAGCAGAGTCTGGCACAGCTGTTGTAAGTCTGTAAAGAGAATTTTTTAGAAGCAGGTTTGAATATTGAAATACTGCCACATACAGTTTTTAAATTTTGCCCAATTTCTCCAAATTAATGCAAAAAACAGATTCTATTTGTAAATTCCAGGCTTATGGGGGCAGAGGGACAATGTAGAAGAAGGAGGCCAAGAAAGTGAAACCCCATAATAGCCACTGAACAATCATGTAAGCAGAGGTGCTTGATTGGTGGTATGGAAGATGGGGGCATTGATTATGTACTTTTTAATTAAAATTTTAAAACTTAGTTCTGTTTAAAGCAGAGCAGTTAATGTTCTGAGAAAAGGTCTATTTTTGTTGTTTATTCTTCTAAACCTTCAAAAATCATCAAGACCTGAAACTATATCAAGACCTGAGAGGACATACTTGTTATTCAGAATAATGGATAAAAAATTTTCAAACTATCCAGAAGAAAATAGTTCTAAAACCAATCATGAACTCTTTGAAAGAATCTCACAAAACAAAGATAAATATATTAAGCTTTGATTTTTATATTAAGAGAAAAGGAAAAACGAAAATTGAGAGGAGGACACAGAAAAAAAAGACAAAGCTCCTTTTTCCAGTACCAAGATGATGGTGTGAGACATTACAGGGCTCTATCCCCCAAAGAGATGCTTTGAACAACCAGCAACTATTGGCAAAACATCTTTTTCAAAGCTCCAGAAAACAGTTAAAGGACTGCAGTAATAAGGTGAGCACTGAATCAAGAAAAAGCCTACTTAAAAGTGGTACCATCTCCTGGCCACCACCACCTGGGCCCTTCAACACCGCTCAGTGGCTCAGCAGGAAGGTGGCCTGCACTCCCAGTGTGGGTCCTTGTCCTGGCTCTGGAAGGAGCAGAGTAACCCTCATGTACATGATGGGAGCATGTATGTCAGGCCCAATCAGTCTGGTAGTGGCCTGGGGGACTCACAGTCCTACAAGTGGCCCTGCGCACAGAAAACAGTCCACTGAGCTCTCCTATAGAACACAAGTCTTGCTGCCTGGGACAAGGGATTGCTGGCTGTAGGACTTGCAGTGCAGTGCTTGGGAAGAGGGGACATTTGGATACAAGCACAGAAAGGATCCAGGAGGCCCCCACACTCTGGTCTGGAGCTATTCTCTAAACATGGCACGGACAAGCCCTGAAGGAGAGCACTTGCACAGGTCAATCTGCAAAGAAGAGTTTTCTTTCTTTCTTTTTTTTTTCCTTTCGTTCTTCTTCAACATCTTTGTGTGTGTGTCAGCTCCTGACATTCAAGGAAAGCTCTGTCATAACACTAGCTGGATACAAGCTTAAGGAACAGACACCTCAGAGTCTAAAATCCAGCAATAATACATTAAAATGGCAAAATGCCCAGGTTTAAACAAAAGGTTACAAGACAAAGAAACAGGAAGTGATGTCCTAAGGAAAGGAAAAGATTAAAGCATTAGAAAGCATCAATGAGGAAGACCAGACCTGGGACGTAAAGACTTTTTAAAAATGGTACTTAATATGATCAAAGAGCTAAAGGAAAACATGGACGAAGAATTAAAGGAAATCAGGAAAACAATGGATGAACACAAAGAGTATCAACAGAGAAATGGAAACTATGAAAAGGTACCAAATAAGGCTGAAGACCACAGTAACAGAAAATTTAAATTTCCTAGATTTCAACAGTAGATTGCAGCTGGCAGAAGAAAAAACTCAGTATACTTTAAGATAATTAAAATCATTCAGTCTGAAGAGCAGAAAGAAGAAAGAATGAAGAAAGGTGAACAGAGCCTGAGGAACCTGTGGGACACCATCAAGAGTAGCAATATATGTATTGTGGGAGTCTCAGAAGAAGAAAGGGGAAGAGAGAATATTCAAAGAATAATGGCTGAAAACATCCCAAATTTAATGAAAGATACTGTCCTGGTTTGGGTCTTTTGTAGACCCCAGAGAATCCTGTTCTTAGGGTGAACCTATTCCTGTGCCTTTGAACTTATTGCATGTGGTGGGACCTTTTGGTTAGAGCACTTAAAAAAAAAAATATATATATATATATATATATAAATTTATTTATTTATTTGTAAAAGATACTTAGATTACATAAAATGTTACATAAAAAAATATAAGGGATTCCCATATGCCCCACTCCCCAGACCTCCCACTTTGCCCCACATTAACAATGTCTTTCATTAGTGTGGAATATTCATTGCAATTGATGAACACATTTTGGAGCATTGCCACCAAGCAGGGATTATAGTTTACATTGTAGCTTACACTCTCTCCCACTCAATTCTGTAGGTTATGGCAGGATATATAATGGTCTGTATCTGTCATTGCAACGTCATTCAGGTCAATTCCAAGTCCTGAAAATGCCCCCATATTATACCTCTTTTTCCCTCTCCCTGATATCAGCACCTCTAGTGGCCACTGTCTCCACATCAGTGATATAATTTCTTCCATTGCTAGAATCATAGTAAGTCTATAATAGAAACCAGTAAGTCTACTCTAGTCCATATTTTGTTCCCCAATCCTGAGGATTCTGAGATGGTGTTGCCCACTCCACCTCTAAGTGAGAGGGGACTTCGATCCCATATGGCTGATAGATGGGACTCTCCTGCTTGCAGTTGTAGCCTCTCTTGGTTCCTTGGTGTGGTGGTTGTTCATCCTCACCTCCTTATTAGTTGTCCTGGGTAAGTCCAATGAACTGGAGAGCAGATGTTGCAACTCTGCTGAGGATCAGGGCCCAACTGGCACATGGACAGCCCAGAGATTCAAGTCTCTTGAATGTACACCTACCAACTCTAGCACCAACTATAGGTTCAAAGAAAAGGGACAGAAAAGGCATGTACAGAGAAGTCACATCTGAATCCAACTCTCACACTCGGGAGCACAATCTCCAAAGTAGGGCCCACTGGCAAGGCACCAAACCCCGGAGCTATGTGCCATGACCAGAGGACCTGGGGGTCTCTGGAGCCCTCAGGAGCCCCATTGTTTGGGGTAGCCGTCTATGAGATCCTACTGAGACGTGCATAAGCATTACCTCTCCGATGAACTCCTAACTCACTTTGAAGTCTCTTAGCCATACACACTCATTTGTCTTAACCTTTTCCCCCTTGTATTCAAGGTCTTTTTCCAGTTATATCATCAGCTGGTGCTTGGTAGTAATCCCTCAATGCCAGGGAGGCTCATCCCCAGGAGTCATGTCCCTTGCTGGGGGGAAGGTAATGCATTTATATGCTGAGTTTGGCGTAGAGAGAGGCCACATTTGAGCAACAAGGAGGCTCTCAGAAGGTAACTCTTAGGCACCCTACAACACCAGGCTAAGTTGCAAATTCAAAAGCAAAAGGCTCATAGCATAGTTATCAATATCAAGGGCCCATCAATGGACAATATTTCTTCACTAGTCATTGTCCCTGTAATTGCGAAATTGTTGCTGTTCCATTAGAGAATGCGGCAGAGCTCTCCAGGATGGGGATTCAATAATCTTTCGACTGTTGTGTGAATGGTAAGATCACTTTTGATAGATGGCTTCAGTTAAAGGCTTTTGATTAGATTGTGGGTGTGGGACCCTTTGATTGGATTGAATTCAGTTGGGGGCCTTTGATTAGAGTACTTCAGTGAGGTAAGACCCAGAGTAGATCTCAGCCCTCTTTCTGGAATCTTATATAAGCAAAGAACCAAAAGGAGAAGCACACAGAGAAAGACAGCCACTGCCACTTTACCCGGCCATGTGAGAGAGGACTCCAGGATCGCCTACAGTTGCTGAAAGATAGAGAAACCCTGAGAGGCTGAAAAAGAAAGGCTAGAGGCTGGAATCCCAGAGCAACTCAAAGCTGAAGAGACGAAGCCCAGAGTAGTGGGGGGAGATGAGCCATGTGCCTGATTGCCCACAGCTGAACTCGGGGAGAAAAGGAGACTTGACTGCCAGACCTGCCATTTTGCCTTGCCACATAGCAAGAGTCCAGAATCTGCCAGCAGCTGACTTTGGTGAAAAAGCATCTCTGATGATGCCTTGATTTGGACATTTTCACAGTGTTGGAACTATAACTTTTACCCTAATAAAGTCCTTTTATAAATCTAACCCATTTCTGGTATATTGCTTGGGTAGCATTTAGCAAACTAAAACAGACACGAATATACGTATCTAAGATTTTCAACAAACGCCAAACAGTATGAACCCAAATAGACCCACACTGTGCCATATTATAATCAAACTGCCAAATGCCAATGATGAGAATTCTGAAAGCTTCAAGAGAGAAGCAACATGTCACATACAAGGGAGCCTCAATAAGATTAAGTGCCGATTTCACATGGAAACCATGGAAGCAAGAAGGCAGTGAGATGATATATTTAAAGTGCTGAAAGCAAAAAATTGCCAACCAAGAATTCTATATCTGGCAAAACAGTCTTTCAAAAATGAGGGAAGGGGGTCGGCTCGATAGCCCAGTGGATAGGGCACCGGCATACCACATGGGAGGCCCCGAGTTCGGTTCCCGGGGACCTCTCCTAGCGGGCAGACCGCCTTGAGAATGGCAAGCCGCCATGGGCGGGCCAGAGCCGCCGTGGGGAGGGCAAAAAGCTGCCACGGACAGGGCAAAAGCCGCCACGGGCAGGGCAGGTCGCCCAGGGATGGAGCGCAGCCAGCCACCCGCAAACTGAAAGCCGGCCGTGAATGGAAGCAGAAGCTGCCCACAAGCGGGGAAAGTGGCGCCTGCGCAGTGACCAGTCTCGGCGTGTCGCCGCAGTGGGGGGAAGGGGAGATATGTAATAAAATAAATAATCTTTAAAAAAAAATGAGGGAAGGATTAAGACATTCCCAGAAAAAGAAAAAAAGAGGGAATTCATCACTAGGCCTGCCCTAGAATAAATGCCAAAGGGAGTTCTATAGGTTGAAAAAAAAGGACAATAGACAACAGGACTGAACCTGCACGAAGAAATAAAGATCTCTGTTGAGGGTAACAATATGGATAAATATAAATGAAAGTACTATTGTACTTTTGGTTTGTTACTCCACTTTTTAATTTACTTTATATAGGATTATAAAGGGCAAATGCTCAAAATGTAATGATAAATCAGTGGTTTTGAACTCACAATGTATAAACATGTAATTTGTGACAAGGACTACACAAAGATGGGGGATGGAGGGATATAGGAACATAGTGTGTGATTACTATTGAAGTTAAGTTGGTATCAAAGCAAAAGAGATTGTTGTAGATTTGGAGTGTTAAATTTAAGCTCCATAGTACCTACAAAGAAAATATCAAAGAATATGCAAAGTTATATAGATAGAAAGTAGGGTACAGGATACCAGGAGTAGGGGGTAGGGGGGACAGGCAGTGGCAATGGGGAATTAAAGCAAAAGGAGTTCTAGAAATGGATATGGTGAGGGTACTGCAACAGTGTGAATGTGATTAATCCCACTGAATATGTCCTTGGGAGGGGTTGGGATGGGAAGATTTATGTTGTATATATGTTCCCACAATAAAAAAAAAATAAGAGAAAAGAAAGAGCAATTAAGATAATGACAATTATTTGCAATACAGGCTGTTGGACAGAATCTTGCAAGGTAGAAGAAAGGCTCAAAAGGACATTATTGGGTCATATGGAAAAACTGGAATATAGAATATAAGCTTTATATCAATTTCAAGTTTCTTGAACTTGATAACTGCACTTAAGGTGGTTACATAAGTGAATTCTTTGTTCTTAGGAAATGTACATGGCAGTATTAAGTGTTCCAGGAGCATCATACATACAGCCTGCACTCAAGTATTCAGAAATGGATTGATGAACAGACAGATAGAGAGATAGACTAATACAGCAAATGGGGCAAAATATTAAAATTGGTGGGTCTGGGTATCTGGGGTAGAGGAGTATGTTGGAGTTCTCTGAATGATTTTGTTTGTTTGTTTTTGTAAATGTCTTGTAAGCTTGAAAGTATTTCAAAATAAAAAGTTAAAAAGGAAAAAAAAAGAAAAAGAACCAACATTTGTCCAGATTTAAATCATCCTATAAGTACATCTAGTAGTCTCTTCAGGAGATAAATTAGAATAGAACTATGGGAAACAGGTTAAAATGCACTGATTATACTTTATACTTAATAGTAAGGAAACTCAATAGCTGTATAATATATTCATAAAAATAAAATGCTTCCCTTTTAGTCTTAAGTTTTTACTGATGGTATAAATAATGGTTGACATCAGAAACACCTTATTTTCTTTTTTAACAAATTGAAATTTCAAAAATGTGTGCATCTGTTTTATTCTGTATCCCATTTAAGTTTTAAATCTTTAAAAACACAAGTTTTAAAGGAATAAATTGGAAATTTTGACATTAATGTACAGAGACTATTGGTACATGTATATTTTGGGCTCAGGGTTCAGTATTTCTTTTGCAGCTGATTGATATAGAAACATTTACTAATCATGCCTACATAAATAATTTTTAAACGCCCAAATAACAAAACTCACTATGTGTTTTAAAGACATTTATGAAGTAATCAGTACTTAGTAAATAAAACAAAATTTTAAGCCAAGAATTTTGTGTTCCAATAATGGCAGACAAGTTTGTACTAGATTAACCCTCTTACAGCTAACTATGACAAAATCTAAACTATGGACAATATAGAAAAAGATTATGTAAAGGTACTAGAGAATGACCTAAAGTAAGGGGACTTTAGTGGTGGTGGTGGGGTTGGTCCTTGAAGAAAAGGACCAAATTGGGTGAGATCTATGTTTAAGTGCTTTTTCCCTGAGGGCACTCACAAATCTACTTGGGTCAGGGTGGCTAGATTTCAGTTAGAAAGCCAGAGGATAGGGTACAGGGATGCCAGAGTGGCTAAAAACCAAGGAAAGAAATCCATAAGGGAGGGAGGAAGCCTCAAAAACATGCATTTAAAGACCTCTCAAATCCTTGGTTGACCCCTAAACAGATTACATAAAAGGGAAACTCCAAGGACATACTAGATGGAAAGCTGAAAGACCTGAGCAGATTCCAGCCACTGTCTACAGTAAGGGAGACAAAGTTTAGATTTTGATTCCTACCCAGTTGGCCTTAAAAGGCACCTCAGGCTTTACAATGAAAACTCAGAAAAATCATACCTTTGGGAAAAAACCTTAATCTGAGTATACTTTAGGAATAAGGGCAAAACCAAAACACACTTGCCTTAACAAATGTAAAACCAAACCTCTAAGTTCACAGCAATCAGTCAGTAATTTAGTCAGAAGAAGATAAAAAAACAAAATCTAGAGTCTCAGCAATATATCATTTATACGTACAATAAAAAATTAGTAGACATGAGAAGGAGCAGACAAATGGAGTCTACAGTCAAAAGAAAAAGTAATCAACAGAAAACAACCCAGAGATGGATGACCTAGCTATACATAAGGTCTCTAAAGAAACTATAATAAATATGTTCAAGGACTTAAATGGAAGCTATAGTAACAATGAGTAAACACATAGGAAGTTTCAGCAGAAAAATGAAAACCAAAAATGAACTGTATAGAATTATAGAATTGAGAAGTATATTATCTGAAATTTAACATATATTGGGTGGGCCTAAAAGCAGATTGGATATTGCAGAATAAAACATCAATGAACTTGATGACAGATCAATTGAAATTATCTAAACTGAAGAAGAGAGAGAAAAGACAGAAAAAAAAAAAAAAAAAAAAAAAAAAAAAAAAAAAAAAAAAAAAAAAAAAAAAAAAAAAAAAAAAAAAAAAAAAAAAAAAAAAAAAAAAAAAAAAAAAAAAAAAAAAAAAAAAAAAAAAAAAAAAAAAAAAAAAAAAAGGGCCTCAATGATTCTATAGGAACTTTCAAATAATCCAATTTACGTGTAACTGGATACCCAAAAGCAAGGAGAGAAAACCAAGCACAAAAAAGTTAGATCAGCAAACCCCACACAGAATAAATACAAAGAAAACAACATCTAGGCTCAAAACAAACTGCTGAAAAACAGTTTGTTCAAAGACACTGCTGAAAGACACAACCCTGAAAGCAGTCAGAGAAAGAAGGAATGCTATATACATGGTAGCAACAATATAAATCAAGCCTTAACTTTTCATCACAAACAATGGAGGCTAGAAGAAAAGGGAACAACATCATTAAAGTGCTGAAAGGAAAAAAATCTCAAACCAGGTTTCACACTATTAGAGAAGGGAATTACAAATATGATAACAGAGAAATCTAGAACAAACCCTGTGATGTTAGATTGGAATTGAGGGTATCAGTGTGAACTCAAAGTTTTTAAAATATAAAAATACAGATCTAAAAACAAATTTAGTGCTTAAATTGTGGCTTCTAAATACCATTCTGCAATAAAAGGAACCATGGTCTCCAGAAAAATGGCTGATTCTAGGACTGACTAGGGAAAATACAAGATGAACCTGGAAATACTCAGAGAACGAAGGAGATATGTCAAAGGGGTATAGAAGCCAGCCTGAAGGATCCTCAGTAGTATAAAACACAATAATCTTAACATCAACATAAAAGATAGTAACAGATTAGGTCACATCTCTTTTTTAAAAAATTTATTTTATACATTTAATAATTGCAAATGTAAACAATTAAAAAATTTTAAAAAACCAGTTGAATGAAAACATATTTCCCAATTAAATGTACTGGACACCTATAATTTCTTTTTTAAATCACACAATATGTTACACAATATATTTGGTTCACAGTAACGCAATCATACAGTATTTGCCCTTTTGAGGACACATCTCTTGAAAGACACAAATTACCAAAACTGACACAAATAATAGAAAATCTAACAGCCCTATATCTACTAAAGAAATTGAAATTGTTAACAAAAATCTTCCCACATAAATTGAAATAACTTTAAAAACAACCAAAAACAACAATCTTCCCACAAAGAAAACCCTAGACCCAGATGATTTCGCAGGTGGATTCTACTGCGTTTTAAAGAAGAGCTTAAATTTTTTTTTTAAATTTAAAAAATTAAAAATAAAAAAAGAAGAAATTACACCAAGATCATACACAAATGCTTTTAGAAAATGGAGAGAGGAGGAAATACTTCCCAACTCATTTTATGAGGCCAATAGAATCCTGATAACAAAACCCGATAAAGAAATTACAAAAACCTAAAAACCTATATCCCTCATGAATATTGACACAAAAAATTCTTAATGAAATATCAGCAAATCAAATCCAACAAAATATAAAAAGGAATTAAAAATAAGGACCAATTTGAGTTCATTACAGCAATGCAAGGTTTAATATTTGAAAAATATCAATTAATGAAATTCATTATATTAACCAAATAAAGGAGGATACTGTCAATACATGTCTCCCCAAAATAACAAAATTAAACATCCATTCATCATAAAAACCTCAGCAAGCTAGAAATAAAAGGAAATGTCTTCAATCCCAAAGAGGGCATTTTAAAAATTTTTAAGTTAACATCACACTTAATAGTAAAGACTGTCTCCCAAAGATTGGGAACAGGCAAGGATATCCTCTCTTACCACATCTATTGGATGTTAAATTGCAGGTCATAGCCACATAAAATAAAGAGAAATAAAAGGCAAATCGGAAAAGAAGAAATAAAATTGTCTTTATTCACTAATTACATAATTTTGTACCTTGAAGATCCTAAAGAATCTATAAAGGAGCTACTAGAACTAAACCACAAATTTAGTATAGTAAACAAGGTCATTAAATATCAACTGTCAGGAAGCGGATGTGGCTCAAGTGATTGGGCTCCCGCCTACCACATGGGAGGTCCTGGGTTCAGTTCCCAGTGCCTCCTGGAGAAGACAACCAAGACAGTGAGCTGGCACAATGGGCAGGCGCAGCAAGCTGACACAACAAGGAGACCCAAAAAGGAAAGACAATGAGAGACACAACAAAGCAGGGAGCTGAAGTTGCTCAAGCGATTGAGCGCCTCTCTCCCACATGGGAGGCCCCAGATTTGGTTCCTAGTGCCTCCTAAAGAGAAGACAAGCTGACACAAAGAGCATACAGTGAATGGACACAGAGAGCGGACAGCAAGTGCAAACAATGAGGGGGGAGGAATAAATAAATAATATAAATCTTTTTTTAAAAAAATCAACTGTAGCTCAGTGGTTGAGTGCCTGCTTTGCACATACTAGGTCCTGGGTTCAATTTCTGGTCCCTCTTAAAAAACAAAAAATAAAAAATAAAAAATAAAAAATGTATTACTATATACTAGCAACAACTAGAGAATGAAAAATTTACAATAGCATCAAAACCATTAAATACTTAAGAATAATTTCATGTGCAAGACATGTATACTGAACACTAAAGCAACACTGTTTAAGAAAATTTTAAAAGATTTAAATAAATAGAGAGCTGTACCATGTTTATAGACTGGAAGACAATATTGTTAAAATGTCAATTCTACTAAAAATTGATATACAGTGTCAATAAAATCCAAATCAAGACCTCACAGAGAGCTCCTCCCCCATCAAGATGGGGGAGTGAGAGCTTCAGGGCTCCATGCCCCCCACAGAAACTTTTAACAAAGCAATAAGAACTGGAAAAAACATTTTTCTCAAAGCTCCAAAAAATATCTAAATATGCTCAAAGAGCTAAAGGAAAGCACGGAAGGAAAAAAAAAAGAAAAAACTTAAAGGAAAACAGTAGATGAACACAAAGAGAATATTATCAATAAAGAGATGGAAATTATGAAGAAGAACCAAACAGAAATGAAGGCTACAGTAACAGAAATTTAAGATTTCCTAGAGGGGTTAAACAGCAGATTGGAGCTGGCAGAAGAAAGAATCAGAGAACCTGAAGATAAAACAATCGAAATCATCCAGTCTAAAAAAAAGAAAGAAGAAAAAAAGAAGCAGAGCCTAAAGAACCTGTGGGATACCATCAAGTGTGCCAATATACACATTATGGTATATCTTCAGAAAGAGAAGAAAGAAAGAAGCAGAGAGAATATTCTTCCCAAATTTAATGAATATACATATTCAAGATGTTCAACAAACTCCAAACAGGATAAACCCAAATAGACCCACACCACACCATGTTATAATCAAACTGTTGAACGTCAATGATAAAGAGAATTCTAAAAGCTGCACGAGAGAAGCAACATATAGCATACATGGAAGCCTCAATAAGATTAAGTGCTGATTTCACATTAGAAATCATGGAGGCAAGAAGGCAGTGGAATGACATAGTTAAAGTGCTGAAAGCAAGAAGTTGTTGTATATATGTTCCCACAATTAAAAAAAAGAGAGAGAAAAGAAAGAGCAACTAAGAGATAATGACAATTAAATGCAATATATGATATTGGATGGGATATAAGAATGGAAGAGAAAAGGCTCAAAAGGACATTCTTAGGGCATAAGAAAAAATTGCATTATAGATTATAAACTTTACATCAATATTAAATTTCCTAATTGATAACTGCACTAAAGGTGGTTATTTAAGTGAATATCTTTGTAACCTTGCTCTTTAGAAATGTATATGGAAGTATTATGAGTACAAGGAGTATGATGTATGCAACCTGCTCTCAACTAGAAGGAGGGAGAGAGGGAAGGGAGGGAGGATGGAAGATGATAGATAGGAAAGAGGGGAGGGAGGGACAGAGGAACGGCAAAGGTGATAAAACATTAAAATAGATGGTTCTGTGTATCTGGGTGCTAGAGGTATGTTTGAGTTCTCTGTATGAGGTTTGTATCATTTTTGCAACTGTCCTGTAAGATTTAAACTAATTAAAAAAATTAACCTACAGTTTTAAAAAACAGAAATTGTAAGTTTGATTCTAAAATTCATATAGAAATGCAAAGTACCTGGAAGAGCTAAAACAATATTAAAAATAAAAACAATTATGAATGACTCAGAGTACCTGATTTCAAGACTTATTATAGATAAAGCTAAAATAATCAAGACAGTGTGGCATTTGGTATAAAGACAGACAAATAAAACAAAGGAGTAGAAAAGAAATAGACTACTACCCTTAAACAGTCAATCGATTTTGAACAAAGGTACCAAAGAAACTCAAAGGGCAAAAAGAAAGTCTTTACAATCATGGTCTGAAACAACTGAATCAATGTAGGAGGAAAAATGAACCCCAAACTATACTTCACAGCACAGTAAGTATTAATTTGAGATGGATCATAGACTTAATCATAAAGCTAAAACTCATAAAGCTTCTAGAAGAAAACATAGAATACCATTACAATCATGAGGTAGACAAGAGATTTCGTAGACAGGACACAGAAAGTGCCCTATGTAAAAAAAAATTTTTTTTTTTGATAGACTGTATTTCCCACAATTAGAAACTTCTGCATGAAAAACACACCAATAACAAATAGGATAACCACAGAGTGTAAAAAAAATTCAGAATACATATATCTGACAAAGGGCTGGTATTTAGAATGCAACTATATTGTAGAACTCAACAATAAAAAGAGGAAATTTTAGAAATGACTAAAAATTTAAAGAGACTCTTCACAAAAGAATCTGAATGGCCAATAAATACATGAAAAACAACTCAGCATTATTAGTTAACAAGGAAATAAATATTAAAACTACAATGAGATATCACACATACTTACTACAATGGCTAAAATTTAAAAGTCTGACAAAATCAAATGTTGGTGAGGAAGTAGAGCAACCAGAACTCTCATATATTGCTGGTGAGAGTAGAATGGTTTAACCACCTTGGAAAATTGTTTGGCAGTTTCTTTAAAAATTAAACACATGCTTATCCTACTCAGGCATTCCACTCAAGAGAAATACAAACATATGCTCACAAAAAAGCTTTATATAAGAATATTCACAGCAACTTCATTCATAATAATAAGGGAAGGAGCGCAGGTGTCCACCAAAAAAGAATGGAAAACTATAGTATATTCATTCAATGGAATATATACAACAATAAAAGGGAATTAAACAACTGATATACACAACAACATTATGCTGAGTGAAAGAAGTCAGACCTTGAAAATGTATGATTCCATTTATATGAAATTCTAGAAAAGGCAAAACTAATCTATAGTGACAGCTGAACAGTGTTTGATTCATGGGGGTGGGAAGACTGACTGGGAGGGGGCCCACATGAACTTCCTTGGGTAATGAAAATGTTCTATAGTTTGAGTGGGGTGATGGTTACACAGGTGTACAGATTTATCAAAAATTCATTGATTTATAAAATTAAAACTCTGTATTGGGAGCAGGTTTGGCTCAAGCAGTTGAGTGCCCATCTCCCACACGGGAGGTCCTGGGTTAAAATCCCAGTGCATCCTGATAAAACAAAAACAAACAACAAACAGAACAAATGAGGAAACCAACTCAGGGAAGCCAAAGTGGCTCAGTGGTTGAGCTCCAGCTTCCCACATATGAGGTCCCAGGTTCAATTCCCAGCTCCCGGTACCTCAAAAACAACAGCAACAACAAAAACTCTGTATTTCACTCCAAGAAATTTTTATTTTAATAAAAACATAAGGAGCATGAAGTTAAAATTTCAGGGAAATATAATTATAGGTGTGTCCAGTTAATTAATACTATGCTATTTTTGTGAAGGAAAATTAAGTCATGGAAGATAGAAAGATGAGTTTGTCGTCTCCACAAATGTACCCTCCCCTCAAATGAGTATAACCTCTTCAGGGGAACATTTAGATTCTGGAAACCTGTTCTAGGCTGCAGGAGTTTCCAGAGTAAGTCTATATATAGCCTATTCTTTTCTAGACATCCCATCTGTAAAATAGGTATAAGATTATGATTTTGTTTATTGCTCAGGGAGGTCAAATACATCGGTGAACTATAAAACTTGTCACAGTCTTTTGACTGCTCTGGAATAAAAAGACTAAAAAATTCAATATTTTACCATTACGAGACTTCTTACAGGTTGAAACCAAACTAGTTAATACAATAGCCACAGGCAAGGTAGGTTCTGTTCCCATACAATGTTTGAAAAGGTAGCTTCATTGCTGAACCATAGGCAGAGAGTTTTGTGTTGGTGTACTTTAATATGTTTTTATATTGCATATAAAGCACATAAGCATAAACTAGTAAGATGCTTTGCTGAAAACTACCTTCTTTGGGAAAGCAGGCTGTAATTCTGAACAAGTTTTCAATTTTCCCACTGCTGCTAGGGTAAAACATTTTAAAGAGTTTAATTTTTTACAATGGATTCAATGACATAGGATTATCTAACAAAGTAATGGCTAATCAATAGACGGTTTAGTTGTCAGGTGAAACATATAACACACTAAAAGGGATTGATTGCCAGACTTCTCCTTATTTACTAGAAGGTATATATTTAAAATGACACAAACTTGTTACCAGGCTGCATTCTTTTAACCTTGCAAAAAGCTGCTTCAGAAATCTGTTCAGCAGCCCTATAGCAAAACAAGATATAGTATAATGAAAATGGCTAGTGATTGGGGGCTATTAGGGGGTGGTAGAAATAGGGACCTTCAGATATATGGTAACATCTAATCATGTCCTGAGCAAGAATATGTTATAGAAAAAGCAAACTCACAAAGTGACATTAGCCAGAACTGGGCTTTAAAAATGCCACACAGATGCTTCTGAATTTCGTTCAATAGATGCAAAGCTGTATCTGATCTCATTCCATGTTGTTCTTAGGGCAGATTTTTTTTTTTAGGACTCACGCAGCTGGGCACAATAGACTTTTTTCCTTTTCCTTTTATGTTTTTAATGGTACATCCAGATTAAGCACTGAACACAAAATGAATTGGGCCCATATGGACTTCGACCAGCATATAAGCTGTTTCCTTTATAATTTATTCACAGTATCTAAGTCTCTATATGAAAATACACTTTTTATGGTCACTGCAACCCAGGAGTTCAATAATATTTTTTCTACTAAGTCAGTGATTACACAATTTATCAAAGAATGATTACATTGAAATAAAAATAAAACAAAACACCAACCCCCTATATAGCCCTCCTTCCTCAAAGTAATTTTAAGAAAGCTGGTTATTAAATTGCTTCTTTTTGAAGAAGGGCTTTTGTAGCTAGGCACAAATTGCCAAACCATGTTTTTTTTAAAAAAAAGTTATTAGACTCTGAAGGATTCAGCAGGAGTGGGAAGTTATATAAACAAATCACTTCATCAGACTTGGAAAGATCACTTTTGTCTTACTTAAGAGACCTACATTAATTACCTTTAAGGTCTTTTACATGGACTATTTAAAATAAGTACTAATTATTTATTTATTTCAAATGAGGTGCTTCTTCCAAAGTATTAAATAATGTCTACAAATGCAAAAGCATTTTTATAAGTAGGTAATTAAAACAGATGACTAAAATTAAGTCAAGCTGCAAAACATTACCCAGGATGCATTGTAATTTTGTTGCGTGTGTGTGTGTGTTTTTTTAATAAACATCTCAGGCAATTTTTTTTCCATCTGAAGCCCAAAGCACTTCAGGAAAAAAAAAGAGGTAGAAGTTTCATATGGGAAAAAACACACATATACAATGAAATAATGCCAAACCCCAAACTAAAGTATTTACAAGATAGTCCCTTAAGCATAGTTTGTCATATTGCAATTACACCTTGTCTACTGCCAAGCCAAAGTGCTTACTATTGCCACTAGAGGGAGAAGTGTCTTAACACAAAGCCCTGGAAGATAGAGAATGTTTTCTTGAGCAATTATCAGAACAAAGCTCCCTTGGCTGTGTGTACCTTCTAATTACTCAATACAATTAAAATGACTAACCTAAAACAAATAGAAAAAAAAAATCCTGCCTTCCTGGTGTCAGGGACTTCATTAAACCTTTTTCTCTCATCAATCAAATCAGAAAGAAGGGAATGCCATCATATAAAAACATTACAGAGCTATTAAATGAAGTAAATTCTGTGGGTATCTTTTTGTTTTTAAGAAGAAAAGAAGTGGCTCTCTTGAAAACAGAAATATTGTCATATTTACCCACCTGGATGCTTCTTGAAAACAAATTGTCCTCCTTAGAGCAAAAAAACAGTATGTTTTCTCTCAGTTCACTGACTTATAAATGACTTTGTTGCTGCTATTGTTGTTGTTGTTAGTTAGTACACACTATAACGTCCTTTTCTGTGTCAGTGATGTGCTTTTTTTCTCCTACTCATCCAACTGTATAAAGAAGCTATGCCCATCAGACTTCCAACGTAACTTCAAGTTCTTCACTGCTATTTTTTTATAGAGCTACTCTAAGACTACTCTTAGAACAATAAAATAATTTTTTGGAGGGGAGGGGTTGGTTATGATGAACAAGAAAAATAGCTATTTATTCCTTCTTATGTAGTACCTTTTATAAGGCCCAGTCATTAACAGAAGATGACAACAGAGTCATTTTTCTTTCAGCTGACAAATGTGACATTTTTCCAGCAGTGTGCAAGGTGTTGAAAACCTGGCAGCTGTTACCTCCTGGGATGAAGATACTTTTTTATTCTCCCTTGACAGTTTAACTCAGTGGGTCAGCACCTTTAAAGACTGCAAAGTATCCTTGAAGAGGAAGGAAGCTTGAATTACTGCTCCCTCCCTAATCAATGTAAACCCTCACTGCAGGTGAAGTCTCCATCTATAGAGGTGCATGGGGGAGGAAAATGTAATGCCCTGAGCCAGATGGTTTTTATCTTGTTTTTAAAGAATAAAGGAACAAGCTAACAAGGGAGACAGCTACTTTGTTAGCTTCTTGGCCTCTCTCATGGCTTTGCATCCCCAGGGTTCCAACTACACAAGAGAAAGAATACAGAAAAACGTAAACACTTAAAGAAATATAACTAGAGGGCTGGCATCATGCTGCTTTCAAAGAGTTGAGAGAGTTCTACTCAATGCTTTATTTATCACTGCCCACGTTCTCAGGATGGTAAGTGGACACATACACAAAGGGAATGGGGGATGGGGAAAGGATTAGACAGCGGTCACAATTTACTCAATTACAGAGAAAGGCAGTGCTGACAGATCCTATTAGCACCAATGTGAAGCAAAGGAGTTGCATGTTGTAAGGCTACATTTTCAAAATGTAATGAGTACTTTCATGTCTCCTCCCAGGCCTTTGCCCTTGTTTGTAGATATGAATAAATACTATGAAATCAGTGGCTACGGTTTCTGTGGCATCAGGGTTTTAGGAATAAAAGTAGAAAGACAACTGTAGCTACTTTGTATATCTTTTAAATAAAAGTTTATACTTAATGCCAAGAAGAGAGAAGATTATTCTGAAACTAAAAAAATTAACTTTCTTTAAAAGGATACATTACTTCCTCCTCCTCTCCGCCCCCACCCCCGCCTTCTGATGTTGTAAATGAAATGGAAAGCAGGTAAACAAAATGACTTAGTGACACAAGGAATAGTGTCTCCTGACTATTTCCTTCAATATTTTCGTTTTCTCGTAATGTTTTTGTCAGGTCTGTATGGTTATGCTGGCCTCAGAATACAAGCCAGGAAGTGTTCTTTCTTTCTGTTTTCTAAAAGTTTGCACAAGATTGGTGTTACTTTTTTCATAAACACCTGACAGAATTCACCATTGAAACACATGGGCCTTTTGATAATGAATTGTATTTCTTTAATAGATAGGGTTACTCAGATTTTCTGTTTCACTTGGTGATAGTTTTGGTAAGTTGTATTTTTCAAGGAATTTCTCCTTGAAATCTAAATTGTCAGATTTTTGTCATGGAGTCATTCATAATATTCCTTTGTTTTCCTTTCAATATCTGTAGGAGTTGTAGTGAGTAACCCTTCTTTCATATACTTCAGTACTTAAATAGCTCTCCAAATTAACATGTAGTGGTCATGTCCTATGAACAATGGTAAAAATTAACTTTAGAATAATATATGTAAATTATAACAGTAGTCTAAGATAAAACTAAATTGACTGGAACATAACTATGATTCTTATAATCAACGGTGAAAGAGTTCCTTAAATCTCATTAGAAATGTCTGCAAAAGAATCTCAAGTTAAAGGGTTGACCTACAGGATACAAATCCTACTTACATCAACACTGGATATAAGACAACTCTGACATCTTTTTATCTACAGAACTTGACTACAGAAGAAAAAAAAACAAAACAGCAAAAGGCACTTCGTTATTGTCATATGCAACTGAGTAAAGAGGGAGTTTAAACAGCTTATATGTTATGTCATACCTTTAAAAAAATCAGCAGTAGGGTAATCAAGTTCAGGACAGTCCTGGACAGCTGCCCTGTGACTGGCTTCTATTGACCCCCGCTATTCATCACTCTTCCCTAAGATTGAGAGGGCAAGCTCCTAGGGAGTGACCACCACAATAGACAGACACAAGCCAAGAGTAATCTGGTTTGAGCAAAAAACCAGATGGCACTGCAATAAATTTACAAATCTGCATTCATGGGGCTGTTAAAACACCCAGAAGCTAAAAGACTCTGAGGGCCCCTGGAGGATCTCCTACTTCCCAGCTTCTAAAGGCCATTTCTCTTTCCAAGAACACCGAGTTCATGCTCTTCACAAAGACAATGGAGATTAAAACAAAACAAAACAAAACAAAAACCTTTACAAAGAAGGGAGGGAGGTGAAAGCCTCATGACCTAATTAATCTCTGGAGTTTGGATCTCAACACTGAATGACAGATATTAGAAAAATCATTTTGAAACACTAGTTGTTAAAGTGGAGGGGTTGAAGAGAATCAGCTAAAACAGCAGTGGAAAAAAAAAACATTAAATCTCTTTCAAATACTGCACACAACAGATCTTGCAAGTAGAAAATGATTCAATAATGTATGCATTTATTTTTAAAATGAATCAGATTAGTCCCATGTGTGACCTGCTGGTCCATCTGTATGTGCTGGACTTAATAGGCACGATTCTCTCTCTTGCTTCAGTTTGAAGTATGAGAGAGATAAATTTAGTTTAATTTTCAACAGATCAGCCTATCCATTTTCCAAATGGACCATCTGGATCAGCCTATTAAAATTAATTTATAACTTTGCAGAGTGAAAATTCGTTTGTTAGCTTAAATAAAGTTGCCAAAACTTTTTGTTGTGTCATTGTTTTCTGACAGTTGTTTCTGTATAGTGGGCAGAGTTTTTCCACCTCCAAATTTATCTTATTCAGTAATGCTTTATTTATTTAAGTTTACAGTTTAGGTGTTTTTCCCCAAATAGTTACAATTGTAACTGTCTCAATATTATTAAATTGTTTCTAACAAAGCTTCCTAAATTGGTCCAATTCTATTTACTAAACAATTATTTTTATAAAAAAGGAAAAGTACCCACCCAAAAGAATTTAACATACAGTAAATAAAAAATGAGAATGCCAAGGTTTCAAGTGCTATTCCCCCTAAAGTAACATGGTATGCAAACTGGAGTCAGAAGGCAGAAGTAGCAACACTATGGCAACACTGAGATGTGGGATTCAAACCAATGATTAGCTAGATGAGCCAGTCACCGAACCTCTTCAAGATTTCATTTTCCTCGTTTATGCATTGGAAATCATATCTCGCTACATTACAGAGTTATTGTGAGGATTAAATGAAGTAAGTGCCAGGTTCATGGTGGGTACTCAACAAATATTAGATTCCCTTCTTTCCTAGAACAATGCCATAAATGCAAGTAAATTAAAATTACTTTTACTGCTGCTGATGCCATCTTATCCAATCCAAATCTTATACTAAAGATGAACAGGTGACATACTTATTCTTGGGTACACACTGTATGCATTTGTTTTTGTTGCCAATGAGTGATGGAAGCTGTTAGAGGTTGGTATTGGCAGTGAGAAAAGCAAATTTTTCAACTAAATGCTTTTGGACACTGTAATTTTTAAGAAGCGGGCACCCTGGAACTGAACAAGTGTGAGGGACACAGTGGCGAGTAAAAAATTTTAAGCTATCATCAAGAATAGACTTCTAGGGAAGTGGCTGTGGCTCAATTGGTTGGGCTCCTGTTTACCATATGGGAAGCCCTGGGTTCGATTCCTGGAGCCTCCTGGTAAAGACAAGCCAGCCTGCACGCACAGCACAGTGAGCTGGCGCAGCAAGATGACGCAACAGAGGGAGACAAGCAGACACAGAAAAACTCAAGGCAAATGGACATAGCAAGCACAAGCAACAAGGGGGGGATAAATAAATAAATAAATAAATAAAAATAAATCTTAAAAAAAAAATAGACTTCTACAAAAAGCAAACAAAATGCTGCTCAAAACTAAAAGGAGCTAATTTTATTACAGGCAAACTAAAAGGGGCTAATTTTATTACAGGCAAATCAGTTTTCATTATTCATTTAAAAAAATGTATAAAGAATCTTAAGAGAGAAATAAGGTTTAAAGGCAACTATTCTACCATCTGCACTTAAGCAATTAGTTATTTTTCTGAAGAAAAAAGCTTTTCTTTCATTTTGTTTTCATTACACATAAGCCATTGACTCTACTGTACTTGTACACCCAGGATATTTTTTAAATGATTGGGAAAGCAATGTTACCTGATTGAAATTGATGACTATAGCCAGACTAACTTTAGAGTACCTTAATTTAAGCTCCAGTGCCTAAAGAATGGCAAATTGAGAGTTTCCTGTCTTTTGTTTTGTTGTTGGTAGCTCTTTATTTTAAGTAAGACTGAATTTCATACCTGTCTAAGTGAATTCTTCTCTGGTATTATCTTCCTAGGGGGTTCGCCATTATTACAGTCTTCTCTCTCTGAGGAATTCTGTGAAAGAAAGTAAGCTTTAATTCAGTTCTCATTATCTTCAATCTTATTCAGTGGGAGTAAACTGAATTACATTTCTAATTCTGTAAGCTAGAACACCATGTAGATTTATGCATTTATTCATTTGAAGATTTATATACATATAGACATACATTTATATAAAAGAAAACATATGCCCATGTATATAAATAAATGTACGTAAGGATCAGGGTGGAAAGTATTACATCTATGTTTAAGCACTGCCCAGCAGATCACATTCATTTGAAGTCTGGCTTATCACCCTTTGAAACTGCAGGTTGGCACAGGATACAAGAAAGCTCTGCTTCATACTTAGCTGATGACAACTTAAACCATGATTATAACCCATCTCTGACTCTTATAAATAATTCATTTTCAACTACAGTAAATGTTTGGTTGCTACAGAGCTCCAAGCCTGGATCCGAAAAAATAATTCTTTCTCAATGTGTTTTCTCTTCCTCCTCTTTGCAGATTTTACCTAATTTTCTTCAATAAAAATAGCACAGTGCTTAGTTCAAAACAACAATTAATCAGTCATTTAGGATAAGGGTCCATTCCTTGTCACTATCACCTGAAAGAGCAATTAGAAGACCTGAAAATTCCAGTGGGATTTTTATGTACATAGGAAGAGGGAACAAGTGAGCTCAGAAGTACTAAAAATCTGCTAGTCAACACATGGAAATCACTATCTGCATGGAAAAATGTGGAAAATCCATATTTCACATTATTTGGGCTATAATGTCCACCAATATGTTCATAACATTAACATTTACAATCTTGCAGTTTACATATCTTATCACTTTTGCATTCTGAGTTACTTTGTCTTTAAAGCCAAAAATTGTTTTCAACAGATTTTATCTGAAAAGTTTCATATAAAAATGAAATCATTATTAGAGTGAAGAATCATGACTGTGTAGGTGTAAACCTACATGTCACACTTTTTTTGTACATATCAAATATTACATTTAAAAATATACTAATGAATAATAAATATATAGTGTCATTCTAAGATTCTTGCACCTCTGGCTAACATTTGTGTGCCTTGTGTGTCACCTTTAGTTGACGGAGAAGCCAGTACCCCCAAAGTGTTCCTTTTGGGCACTCTCATGAGATTTTATGTGAAATTCATACTCCAATATTTTATATTTGTGATGATCACTTTAAGGAAAAGGCCCCTAAAATTAAGACACAGAAGATAAAGCATGCTACATTACAAGTTAAGGGACAGGAACTCAAGAATTTCAGATTCTAACTTTTTTCTCTCCATTTTGAAAAACACTAATGGAGACTATCTATAAAAAGGAAGGGGGTAGGAATATAGTTCAAGATAATGACAATAAAGCATTCCAAATGAGGAAACTAGCAATATACACCATTATAAGAAAATCACATAAAAAGGGGGAAAGGTCAACATTAAGCCCATGAAATCAATTTGTATGCTTAACTTTTTTTAAAAAGTACAGATCAATGTTTAAAAAGTCAAAGTTAAATGTCCATAATAAAAACTTAAGCCAGTATTCAATTATATAAACTTATAATTTGCAATTAACTATTCCCCAGGCCACAAAGTTCTGAACTCTGCTTTAAATAAAACCTCACAGCAGATAATCTAAACCTGTTCAATTCAATGTAAGGTCTTCTATATTTCAAAATTAATTATATTCTGTTGAAATATTATTATAATAAACTTGGAAGCTTAATTACTTTTTGGTGGAATTTTGTTATACTGAAGATATGCCAAATCACATTTTCATTCTATAGGTGCTTGGGCTAAACAAAGTTGAAGCTAAACTCCTCTATATTGAATTACCAAGTGAAAAATAGTGATCTGAATCTAATAGGATGAGTGGCAACTATCTAACCCATATCCCAAACTTTCTTCCTCCTGACACTCTATTTTATCTAATATTGATGGTAACTATTGGGTGGATAGTCGAAGAATGTCTAAGGTATGAAAAAATCAAGGGAGCTAAAGGGTAATTGCTATTGGAGAGCAGAAAAGATGTGTGGAAGAGCTACTTTCCCCTTTCTATACCATCAGGGCAACAGATATTTAGGTTCCTTTGTTTAAAAGAGTAACTCGGGAAGCGTATGTGGCTCAAATGGCTGGGCATCCGACTACCATATGGGAGCACCCAGGTTCAATCCCTGGGACCTCCTGGGGAAAAAAAAAAAAAGAAAGAAATGTGAGCCAGGCCCATGCGGACGCAGACACAACAAAAGAGAGACGCAGGGGAGAGCCAAGGTGAGATGCACCAGAAACCAGGAACTGAGATGACAAAAGTAAAAGGGTACCTCTCTCCCACATCGGAGGACCTAGGATCAAATCCCGGTGAAGCCTGGAGGAAAAAAATGAGAAGAGAAGGCAAGAAACAGACATACAAGATCCCCCAGCGAATGGACACAGACAGCAAGCGGAGGGAAACTCGTTGTACACCAAAAAAAGAAAAAAATAAAGAGTAATGCTTAAACAGGAAAAAGAGGAGAAAAGAAAAAAAAAGTGTGTTATAGCTTGTTCATTTTTGCTAACACTTTTATTCAGGTCCATCTACTACTATGAGAAACCAAATCAAAACAATGTGTATATGTTGTTACATAAAATGAAAGTAGGGACTTTCCTTAAATCCTGTGTGTGGTCCTCAATTCCACCTAGGAAAGCTCAATAGCACAGTTATTCCTTGCATCTTTATCTATGAGGTATTCCAATAAGCAATATTCATAATTGCCCAATATTATCAAGCTAAACTAGATCCAATAAACTCTAATGGTAACTAATGCAGGCAAGAACCATCAATGGATGCTAAAATTAGTGAGTGAAAGACTGATAAATAATAGGATAGCTATGTAATCTCAAAATATTTCTCCATAAAATACTTAATTACAAAGGGAAAAACAGTAATTTCACAGTGGAAAAATCTGGCAGATACCACTAACATCACATGCCTCTTGATATGATGCACTGAGAAAAACACATCATCACTTCTGAGGTATCCTTGCCAAAAACACATAACCTAATCCAACTTCTAAGAAAACATCAGACCAACCCATACCGAGGGGCATTCTATAAAATTACTAGCCCATACTTAAAAATATCAAGATCAGACAATATAAAAGCTAAGGAATTGTTTCAGATGAAAAGAAAGTAAAGAGATGCAACTGAATGCATGCA